>PYAF01002670.1:993767-1024524 GCA_007407185.1 Glycine tomentella | reverse complement strand
TTATATTTAAGTCTATCATCCATTACATGAATTAATTGGCGTGGATTATTTTAACTTAATGAATAATCTCAAATTTAATATGAAATTATATTAAATATTCTAAAAAATTAAGAGAATTTATCCTCTATAGTAATTCTATTAAATTTGAATAAAATTGCCTCTATATCTACTATTTTTGAAAAAAAAGTTATAAGATTGATATAGTGGTTAAAAGGAAAATATGAGAGGAAGAGATGCTAGTTTGAATTTTTCCAAAAAAAAAAAATAATAAACTAATCATTAACATTTAACTTTTAAAAAACATGATTTAAAAACAAAAAGAATCAAACTTAAGAATGTTATTTTCTGAGTTCTGATCGAGACAGTAAAGAATAATTAGACTCTATTCCATTTCCATATTAGACACGATACCTACAAATGAATAAACCGTAAATTACCTGAGTAATTATTCATTGTCTTTGACAAGGTATGTCATGTGGATATTCAACTTCAAGAGCTTGTCTTCAAGGACCCAAATGTTTAGTTTGATTCCATTTCAGTCTCATTTAAAATTAAAAAACTTATGCATGTGGATTGACCGATGACATCCCTAGAAAATTCAAGAGCAAATGGGGCCTGCATATTGTGATGTGTATTAGTAAGATATACCCGTTTCCAGCTATTAGTGAGGTCTAAAACAAGTGGGATAAAATATCTTTTTTTATAGATTTTAAATTGAAATTTTAGACTATATTTTAGTAGATTCTATAATGTTATATAGGATTAAAGATGTTTTAAGATTTCTTTCATTTTTTCTTTAATGATAGATCTCATTTTGAAATCTTAAGGAGAGAGAAAAAAAAAGAAAATTTATTCTTTTTTAAATAATCTGTAGATCTTAAGAGATTTTCTACAAAAACTCATTTTTTATATTAAAGATTTCTTCAACTTCTTTGTCAAGTAAAGATCAGATCTTGAACTCAAAACTCTTACTCAACATCTTATTCTAAAAACAAATGGCGGGACACAGCCACAACAATTGCATGTGACTGCTGTTTGACTCTAATGCCTACAGCCACAAACCCCTTTGCATTTCATTTGCAGACATCCATTGTGCAATGTGCATTAATAAAAAAATTACATCTTCTAGCAAATGAATTTTGATGTCTTTCTCTATAGAATTATGGAACCAGAACCTCGCTTGTCAGACATATATATGCACTACCAAAAAAAAAATCAGCATAAATATATTATGCTAAAAATGTTAGAAGAATCTGTATAAAAAACAAAAATTAATGATGATACTTTAAAAATTTATATTATCAATTATTTATAAATTACTGTTATATGACTTTAAAATATTTTTTATAAAATTAATAAACTTGTCATACATAATAAATTATAATTAAATATATCGATGAATCACTTACTTTTTTCAAAAAGATAACAATGTTTATATTATAAATCGAAGTCTTCGTATATGAATGTGATGATATCTTTTATTTTGCTCTTTTACTATTTATAATAAATACTCCACCATTATTTAACATATTATGTGTGTGAAAATATATTTTATGTTAAAATTTCATTTTCCCCTTAAGTCGTATGTTTATCTTTTATTTTTATATTATTTTTTTATCCTTATTTTTTTTTAAAATCCACTATTTTCCTCTTAAATCAAAATATTTATATTTTTTAATTTACTATTTAAAAACTATAAATATTTTCTTATAATTTTATAACTTTAAATTAAAAATAGTTGTGCACCAGATACTTGCTTGTATTACTGTATAAAAAAGGTTAGTTGTTAGGTTTGTCGTTCTTAATATATTTTTTAACTAAGAAAAATAACATATCAGTTTATAGTTATTAGGAATTCACTTAGTATAATGTACCGATAAAGATGTATATAAAAAAATATAATTTTTTTTGATTTTCATTTTTTATTTAATAATTTTTCTAGTTTTAGACAATTTTAATTAATGATAACAAGTATATTAAAAAAATATGTAAGATAATGTCTTGCCGAGGCTCCTCGCAAAAAGAATCTATAAGCTGCTGCTCTAAACATCGAGGTGAAGAGTTCAACTATGGCATCATCATGAACAAAAAGAAAGAGTAAGAGTTACCAAATTTGACCACACTATTCCTGACAGAGATTATGCCTGTGACACCACCAAAAGCAAGGTTTGCACTTTGAACAACATTATGGCTTTCAAATCCACACTATATTTACTTTGGAGATTAAATTAAAATTGTCGAATATCTCAACGCATAATAAACTCATTCACATAACATATAATCATCATACTAAAAAAACTTCACATCTGCATAGACAGTACATCTTTAACAAAATTTATAAATATTTCACGTAAGCAAGTGAGTCTTAATGAATCCTCCCAACTAAAAAAATGAAATTGTCATTATCAAATTTATTTTTTTAAAACCTCAAGTTTAAGGGAAAGATATATTATTTTAATAAAATTTATTGAAAGTCTAAAATCTCATACAGTGATATAGAGGATTCATTCTCCTTAACTCTTGAAAATGGATTCCCTCGAGTGAAAAACAAAAGGAAAAAACTTCACATGGTCAAATGTAATGATTTTATCGTTTACTTTTTAAAATCTCAACTTTAAAATTAAAAAAATGCATATTTGTATTAATAAAATTTATTAAAAGTTATGACCGCATGCAGTAGGAGAGTCACTTCAAAAGATTCATTTTCTTGACTGAGTTGAATATTCTAGGGCAATGTGCCTTACACTACCCAGCAGTGCAGTAGTCAGTAGCATTAATGTGAATCCCTTTCCCTACTGTCACTTTCATGACTGCGTAATATTTTAGTCATCAAAAACAAATATAATTGCATTATATAGACTGCGGTGAGCATTTTAAGAATAATCCTCTTTATTTACATAGTTGCATTATAGATGATATATTACTCGAGTTTAACTCAAATTGTGAGAAAAAGCTCAAGAAACGTCTCTAAATTTTTTTAAAAAAATCATATATAATGTCTACATACGAAATTACGAGCACTGTTAGTACTTAGTACCAAAAAGTACTGGAAGTTAAGAATTCAAATTCAAGAAATTAAAACTGAATGTGGAACCTTAGAAAAACGGCATTGGAGAAAAACAGAAGCATTCTGAGTTCTGATCTGGCAAATGTACTTACTATGACATCGTAGACGTTTACAATAAACAAGGCTATATTTGCCTGGGGAAATAAAGATCCACCAGTTAGCAAAAGAGAATCAAAAGGTAATACATATACTGACGGATCAACTGCGGCCATCCAGACTCACGAATCTCAGTCCCGGTTTAGCTTGAAACCACATTTGCCAGGCCACAGAACATGGTATTTAGACAAAAAAATAATGGTGCCACTTTTTTTAACTTATCAGCTAGTATACACTATGCCCCCTAAGCTTATCGTCAAGATCCTCCCAGATGCATAAACTGTAGCCCCATTTGCCGCTTCACATGGTCAGGTATCAACTTATTAACAAGCTCGGGAGATGCTCCAGATAACTGTAAACAGGGAGAATTACAATATAGTTGCCATCACTTATGTTCAGCTTTGATGTTTATGAGGAACACAGTGCATAAATATTTTTCTATGCATTGCTTTGTGTACCCAAATAGACTAACACAGAAAGACAGTAAAAACATTTTAAAAAAGTTAATTGTGCATACACATGGTTTCAGAATGAGCAGCACTTGTAAGAACCTTTTTAAGGCTTCTTGATTTTTTTCAACTTTTTGAAAAAATAGAATCAATTTTATTCCTAGTCTTAAGATTGTCAGTACAAATAATTTACTGCCAGAGCACCAGTACGACCAAGAAAGAGTTTTAAGGACTTACTTCCTGTTTGAAGTTAAATAGAGGGGGAAATGGACGACCATTTGGCAGGCGAGAATTAGGTTCACGAAGTTCATCAAAGAAAGGATGTGCACACGCTTCAAGCTGCATAAAAAAATAATTTAATCTAAAACTTTTGTGCAAGTTTTTCTAAAGAACAACATCCATTGGTTAATAAAAATCAGGAGAAATACAGGCAGATATACATAAAGCAATACTAAATTAGTTGGAAAACAGAACGCGGGATAAAGCCAACCACACTTACCGCAGTGCACCGGAGACTTGGGGAGTATTGCAAAAGCCGGGATGCAAGATCAATAGCTTCTGGAGGCATCTTTTTGTGGAATATCTACATACAATTTTGATGTGTTAGAATGCCCAGGAATATTTTTCATGTTAATCACATTTTGATCATCTGAAAAACCAACTGTCTGAAGGAGATAAATTATAGACCTTGTGCCATGGGTGTGCTTTTATCTGTGGAAACCTAAAGTCATTGTAATTGGGATTCATACAGCGCACTTCCTCTCGAGTGGGTGTGCCAAGCACCTGCAATACAAAATTTTACAAAGGTGAATGATAATGACAAGGATGGCATGACTAAGGAACATGCAATACATGTTAACACCAATTGTACCTTTATAATATGTACAAGCTGGTCTACTGCATTTTCGCCAGGGAATAATGGCTGCAAAAGTTTAAATTGTTTTAGATAATACATGGGTGGCATATAATCAAGAAAACATTTACATCATTTTATGGCAAATTTATACAATATAGTATTGTAGTAACAATAATTAATGAAAACAAATCAATGACACAAACCTGGCCCAAAAGAAGTTCAGCAAGAACACAGCCAGCTGACCAAATATCAATTGAACTTGTATACTCTGTGGCCCCAAATATAAGTTCTGGTGCTCGATAGAATCGTGAACATATGTATGATATATTAGCTTCACCTTTGACCTGATGAGACAAAATTGAAGGTTAGTAAATGATCCTGGATATTGTAAGATGGGTAGTAGTCTCACTCTCACTAAAACATAAGTTGAAATCATACAGAAATGCTGTTTCCACAAAAAAGCCAAGGAAAAACAAATCAAAATATTTAATTTAATATGGTATAAAAGAAATCTTAAAAAAAAAAAAAGAAAAGAAAGAAAGCTCCACATCTTGATGTTGAGCAGATCAAGACAAAAAAAACATCAACACACGAGACTACAATCAAAACAATGTAAAAATTAGACCCTCTTCATCCAAAGTCTAAACTAAAACTTTATGTCGATTCAGAGGTTATTGGTTGACATTTTGAGTTATTACTTTGTCAATATAAAAGATGATGGTGCTGGAAAAGTTGGACAAAAAATTAAGTACATCAAGCAAAATAAGGAGGTCAACATACTAGAACTTTTGCACTTCCAAAATCACATAGCTTCACTTGGTGTGTAAGAGGATCCACCTGGAATATACACAGAATGATATCAAAGCCAGAAATAATTACCACTTTTAAGAATGAATTGAATTTGAATATATATATATATATAGGGAGCAAATCAAGTGAGAGGAAAAAAATCTCAATCATATAATTCAAATGAATGTTAAGATAAAACTTTAAGTCACAAGATCACTTAAAAAGGTCATGTAACTTTTTTTAAGAACTCAAATGACTTGTGTTTAAATCCCAAACATTCATGATAAGATCTAATGGTCAATATTTATTTCTTTACCCACATAAAAAAAAGGCTCTCCCGCTAGATACACCCGTGTACACACACACACACACACACACACACACTACAACAACAATTAAAATATAAACACACCAGTATATTTTGAGGCTTCAAATCTCTGTGGCAAACTTTGGGACCAGTGTGGATGTAAGCCAACCCCCTGAAAATCTACACACATGCCATAGACTTCTATCAGGCACTGAGCAAATAAATCAGAAATATCTGTGAATTACCCAAAAGTACGAGGCTTACCTGGTACATATAAAGTTTTACGTAGATGATTGGCATTCTTTGATTAGCATTGCTATAGTGCTTTAAGACTCTATACATGGACTCTGGAACATACTCCATCACCAAATTAAGAAAAAGTTCATCTGTACTTGTAGTTGAAAAGAAACAATGCTTCAAAGAGATCACATTTGGATGATCCATCACACGCATTAACTGTAGTTCACGATTCTTGTATCTTCTGTCTTGTAAAACCTTTTTAATTGCCACTGCCTCCCCAGTTTCCAAGCATTTTGCCTGAGAAAAAATTATCAGCATTTGGCAAAATAGGTGGAGACAGCAAGAGTAAATGAATCTAGTATTAGGCCATTAGCATACCTGGAAAACAATTCCAAATGATCCAGTTCCTACAACCCGTTCTGCCATGTAGCTAATAGTCTTCAAAAATCATTGTACAAGACATTAAACTTGCAATCCAGGATAAGTGCCATAAGGCACTTTTAACAACCCAGCAGATAATTTAAAATAAGAGTAATATTATCGGCATAATGGAATTTACAAAAACAATACCTGTTTGGGTTCCCCATTTTTGCCTCCAATAGTTGTAGATATGATGTGACCAGTTAGGGAATCATTCCCATTGATGACAGAGGTAGACATCTCCTGTTAAAATTGTCATATTTAAAACAAGGTTTAATATTAGAATTTAACTTTTCACAAAATAATTCAAAATGGTTGGTTTCACTAGGAAGCTAAAAGTTGGAAGAATAAATTTAACCATTTGGCAGGCATATAAAAAACACTAAGTAAAGAGTACAAAGATCAACAAGATACAAAATTAAAACATCACATTTCAACAGCACATCAAATAACTCAAGAATGAAGCATTATAAAAGATATAACACGAGGAAAATCAGGTAAGCAAGTTAAGGATGATATCACGGAAATCTTGTGGTGGAAATAAGCTGCTAAAATAAGTAAAGACAAGGAAACGAGAAAAATAGCAGCACTAAGTTGAAAGTAAGAACTAAAGGAACACAACGAGTTGCATGCAAAAATAAATTGAAACAAAATTTAATTTAACGCAAACAGGTAGCAGCAGAGTACAAAAATCTGGATAAAAATATCTTTATCAGAATCAGAAACCAAAAACAAAATGAAAATAAAACGAATCTGGTGAATAACTGGCAAATGATCACCAGTTCGTGACAAACAAAAAAACTAAATCGACGACACTTTAAAGTCCAATATCAAACATAAGATCATGTCAATTGACAAGCGTGATCAGATTACGATACAAGTGTCGGCAACAAACAAATCTTCAACCCAGTTCAGAGCCTCCCTCCAGAAAGAAAAAAAAAAACCTCACAGAAACCCATAGATCAACACGAAAATAAACCAAATGGGTCTTCTACTTTAAGCTCAAAGACCATTTTTTCAGCCAGAAAATCGAATTTCCCCAAAATAACAAACCCCAAATCTCCCCTTTGTTAACTCAGCAAAAAAATAACAGAAACAAAAGTTACACATCCCAGAGATATCTCGCTTCATCCTCTTAACAAAAACAACGAAAATCACAAAGAAAATTTCAACTCTCCTATTTCTAAGTCACTCAGCTTTCTTACCAACCAAAACAACAAGGTTAGAAAGAAAGAAAAAACTTTTTTTCCCGGGAAAGTACCTTATCCTCAGCCATGGCGGAGGGGAGAGAGAGAGAGGAGAAGGAATCTAAGAAGAAGAAGAAGAAGAAGAAGAAGAAGAAGAAGAAGAAGGAATGGTGGGAGAGAGAGAGAGAGAGAGAGAAAGAAGGGAGAGAAGAAAAATTTAATGGAGGACCCAGAAAGAGAAAGACAAGTCCATGTGATTCCAGCTCTCCTTTCTTTCCTCTGTCTTCTTTTTTTTTCTTTTTCTTTTTTTTTGGAGTTTTCCCAATTTCCTTGACTAGCTTTGCACATTAGGAAGACCTCGCTGTTAGTCACAATTATTAGGTGTGCTTAACTCAAATCACAAAATGAAAATTAATATATATAAAAAAAAAAGGTACTACTGTAATGAACAACAATAATGATACTCTCTTCTTTTCTTTTCTTTTTGAAGAAGAACAATAATCATACTACTTGATTGAGTTTCATGTTTTCTTGTTTTTGCTTTTATCATTTTAACGTCGGCGGAATTCGTCTCAAAATGAGTTAAGGGATAGAATGATTGTGGCATATATGATATCATTGGGTCCAATTTCTAACATCAGCCAGATCAATTTTTAACATTTGAAAATTGTAAAAGTTATTTACACTGACATGTTCTTGGGTTAGCCTATGCATCAACGAAAATTAAGCCTTTTCCAATTAATTCTTAATTGAAAAATGTCAAGTTAATTATCTCACTGTAAAAAGTCTCTACACGAGGGAAAAAAATCTTCCTATTCATTTGAATGAAAAATAAATAAATTATATAAAAATATTTGTTTTATTTGAAAAATTGAACTTAACCTCTAAAATAAAACTTTTACTTTATATTATTAAGAAATTTCTTATTATTTATTTTGTTATAAAAATATTTGTTTAATTTTTTAAACAAATGAATACGGGGAAGAATTTCTTGGTTTCCATTAATTTAAGCATGGTGTGTCCATTTCCACCTTGTTTACAGTGACTAGCACAAATCTTTTCAAAAGAATTTAACTTGTGCGTATTGTTATTATAAAACTTTTAGGGTATGAAAATTAAACAATTGATATATTCAGTAATATGATGTAATAAGGAAAAATTTAAACAAAATTTGAGATGTGTTAAATAAGGGGCCTATCTAGAATAGTTTTTTTTTTTTTTTGTGAGTTTCAAAAAATTGTCAAAATTCTTCCACTTTAGAAGAGAGAGCCCTTATGTTAATGGTTGCATTAGAGGAATTTGAACCAAGGAATAATGATAGTAATGTAGTTATCAACATATCTTAGAATGTGAATAGTTCATCAAAACATTTGAGGACTCAATAATGCCAAAATATTTTACTGTTGCGGAAGAAATTTCTAGTAATTTAATACTACCAAAAAAAATTGTAGTGGTCTTAATAGTATTGCACATCAAACCTCTAAAAACTTATATATTTGATCTTCTCACTCACTTTTTTTAATTTATCATTTTTCATGTTTTTCTCTATATTAAATTTTAATAATTTTTTAAAAGATATTGTGAGGAGTTATTATGCCTTGTTTGATAGCATAGAAATAAGACGAAGAAAGTGACAATGAAAAGAACGTTACTTGTTTGGTCGAATGAAAATAGGATAAAAGTTAGAATACACTAGCACTTTTTTTATTTATTTTTATTCATCTCTTTATTTCTTTACTTATTTTATTTATATTTATCTTTAATCAAACACATTTATAATAGTTACTTTATTTCTAACATATTTTTCTTCGCCTTTTTTTTTATATTTTCATTCACTCTATTTCTTTCTTTCTTAACCAGCATACTTAATGAATTTTTTTATGAGAACGCTACCCCTTCCCCCCTAACACTTTAAATCAGCACAACGCTGGAATTTTTACATTTTATGTAACATAAAGTCATATCATAAATGTATATAATCTCGACACTTTTGGAATGTTTGAGAAGTACATAATTTATCCTTTGAATTTTTAATTTTCTTGACTTGAATACTTAATAATAATTTTAGGGAGTAAGAGAGAGAGACGAAGAGGTCGGTGTGAAGCATATGATCAAATTTCTTCATTAAAAAATCACCAATATGATACACAGTTATCACTGCTTCACTCTCACAGCAACTAAATATATAACCTCTTTATCAGGAAAATGATGTTTTTCCTAAAACATCTTTTCTTGATGGTATAACTAACTTTCCTACCGTGGAGGGAAAAACCGGTTGAGGTTGAAAGGAAGTGTATAGAACTCTTCATTTCGGCTATCTCCATTGAATGTTCTAAACTTGGCCCACCATGGCATTCCCCTATCTTTGGCGCTATCCTTGTAATCAAGAGTATTGTCCAAGAATACAGCAACAATCAATGCAACAGTTGGAGATGAGAAGAATATAGTATTGAGGAAATCATCGAACTGAAAAAGAAAAAGAAAAGAAAGAAAAGAAAAGAAAAGAAAAAATTAGTATTAACATTTTAACATCAAGAGGAAACCATCGCAATTAGAAGCAGAAGATGCACATTTGTTCTGTCACTTAATAAGGATTTTTTTATGACACAGGCCATTTCGTTAGTGACATGATGAAGAATTCACAAACATAAATAACAGTTCTTATGAGAACTATCTGCCTTACTAGTACAAACCAGTATCTGCAATTTTGACATAGCGCATGTTCGGATAACCCTTCTAAAAGTAGGTTCAGAACAAAAGATGCAAAGATTATCATTTTCTAAAAGTACTTTCGGAGTGGTTATCCAAACATGCACGTAGTAAGATTTTCACAAGTTTTGTATTGATGAAACAATAAACTCACCCATCCAGCCCTTGTATGAGTAGGACCATGAAGGGCCTTTGAAGTGTACTCTCTGAAATACTCGGGAACAGAAAAACCTAAGAAAAGGGCTACACCAAGAATAAAGAGGTTCCTCATTGAGTTCATGTTAGTGAACTGCAAGAATGATAGCCCCACAGAAGCTGCAAAAAGAGAAAATTGTCATAAAAAAGATAGAGGAAGCTAAGACATGCTTAAGCTAAACCATAGGTGAAATGGTGATACTCACCCACAAGGCCAAACAGAACACAGTATACAGCTGCAAAAATGGGGAATGGTATGGATGCAAATAAAGCTCCAAATTTTCCTGAACAAGAAATATCAAATATGTGAATTGTGCATTGTAAAAAAAACTACTTAAAAAGGACGATAATTTAGTTAGGACTAATATACTCCAAAGTTTGGCACTCACCTAACATTGAGAAGAATATCATAAAACCAGCTGAAATTTGAATGACCCTTCGACTCCCAACACGAGTGCTTCCTAGGAGCCCCACATTCTCTCTGTAATGGATAATCCTCTGAGAATCAATTTGTGTCCACAAAATTGAAAACCAAGAACAATGAAGAGTAGCACTTACACAGAAACTGTTGAACCAGTCAGTGTTCCAAAAAGGCCATTCAGCAAGATTCCAATTCCTTGCCAACCAATACCACGGCTCAGAACATGAGCTGGAGGTGGTGTTGCACTTGCAAGTCGTGATGCAGCTTTGTATGCCCCAGTTGACTGCCACAATTTTTTTAATATAACTAGTCAACACTACATTTGAATTTCTATTAGGACCATCTTCGGTACGAGAAATATTAGTAGCATACTTTCTAATACACTTCTTTGTTATTGTCTAAAATGTATTGGAAATCATAAAAATTTATGTCTCACTTCTTATTTAATGAGTTTCACTCACAATTTTGTACTTTTCAATAAATTTTAACTAATAGTAAAGAAGTGAAGTGAGTTACTAAGACTCCTTCAGTAAATACGTAAAATACCTCAATTAAGGAGACTAAAACAGCAGCCATCATTCCAAAAGCATGACCAGCATCAAATGTAGGAGCACCCCACTCAAGAGGGTATGGAATCTTTATCCTGTAGGCAACATGTTCAAGAGTCATTGGCAACAGCTCAAAAGTGCTTGCTTCCTGGCACCTGAATTATGATTATAAATTTAACTATTTTAACAGATGCTTTTTCTGTACCAACCATGGGGCAGAAGAAATGAGGTTGGCCCTGTCTGTTCTGCAATTATGTTGGGTTAAATCAGGACGGTGTTTGTATGCTCCACTTGCTGTTAAGAGATGTGCATATGCCCATATCACTATGGTTGATATTAGTAGAGCAAATCTCTCTAGTATTGGTAGTTGTCTTGTATGAAAATTTTTCAAGTACTGCAAACAGCAAAATCGTAGCATAGTTACTATATTTTCAATAGATAATAAATAGTAAATATTGGACATTCACAACAAATACCCTTCTTTGGCCCTCGCCAAATAATTATCGTATAAGTTTTCAAAGTCATATCACTCAAGAATGTTTATGTAAAAGCACTGCATTGGATTAAAAGTGAAGCATAAAAATTTCACTTTAGATAGTTGAAATATTCACTCCCTTTTGCTTGTCACAGGTTAATTTGATTAGCTTATTTCACATAAATGTGAATTTGATTAGTACCTGAGAGAAGACTACAAACAGAATTAACATGGGAATTCCAATTTCAACGCAATGCCCAACCTGGAAAAGAAAAAGTAATGTTAGTCACTATGAGCCAAAAAGAGATGAATTTGTATTATTGACCCGTGGTTTATTGTTATACCACAGGGAATCCTCGGTCAAATAATCCAAAACCAACTAATGCAATTACTGGAACCATTCCAAGTGGACTGAAAAACCTGAAAAAAAAAAAAGTAAGAATACAATAAGTATTTGATGTATAGATTAAGCTTAATTCTTTAATTGGAAGAATAACTATGCACTTCACTTAGAAAGAGCTCACCTAGAACAAATGGCCCATAACTGACTAAAGCCCAAAATAATTTGTATGCTTGATGCTACTATCATTGCCCCTTGTACTGCTCTCATGGTGTTAAGAAATCTCTGGAGATAAATACAAGACATTAGTTTAATCTATTGAAAATAAATTTAAATGCTTAAACCCACATATTCTATTAAATAGATTAAATTATTTTCCGCCTAATAAATGTCACGCTGCCTTAGATTTTGTCTAGAAGGATTGGACGTAATCTTACATTAGAATTAAAAAATTTCATAGCGGTTGTATTGTCCACCACTAATAGAATCATCAACTTATTATAATTGAAATGTGGCAACCGAATGATATAGTAGTATTAGAGAAATGTACTAACTAAATGTGGGTCCTCTATCCTTGTCAATGAGGAATCATGAATTATCGATATAATGGGGACCATAAATGCATAAGACCCTCCCATCACTGTTGGTAACCGGGTTCCAAAGAGTGTCTGCAGAAGTGTATTAATTCCTTCAACAAAAAGCAGCGTCTGCACCACCCTCACTTTATCATCCTGAATCATCGCATCAATATTTGAAATATCAATATCAATTCTCTACATAATAGGACAATGGAAACTAAAACTAAAGACCATGAAGAAATTTCACTTTCAGAATCAACAATTTTTCTTCTCTGTGGGACCCATACGGCCCATTTCAGCATATGATATGTCAAAACAAAATATATAAAACAAAAATCAATGTAAAGGCAAAACAAAAAGTTCCTCCAATCCACCTCAGTAGAGAGATTTTGCAATATCAAAGAATTTCATTTCATGATACATAATAATATAAAAAACTAACAAAGAAGAATCAAAGCAAAAGGTGTTGAAGGGAGAAGTAGTGGATTTGAATCCCCAACATTTTTTACACAAGCAAACATTTACCAATAAAAGAAACTAATAATATAAAAGAAATAATAATATATAAAAATGAAGAAGCAAAGCAAAAGGAGTTGAAGTTGGAGGGAATGACTTACATCACTTCCACCCATCAAAGGCACAAGAAATGAAGGAATCATGACTGCAGTTCCTAAGGCCAAAATGTAATGCTGGAAACCAAGAACTATTGTCTCCACTGTTAAACGGTTCAAAAACACTCTCATTAAAACCAAAATGTGCACAAAAAAGTTCAATCTTTTAATGAAGCTGAAAATGCAGTTGAGGAAGTGAGCATACCCCAGGAAGGATTTGAGTCTATACAGTATTCTAAGCCTTGAAGTTGGTCCATTGGTGGGTGGCTTATCTCCTCTGGCTTTGGAGCTGCCATGATTCTTTTGCAACTCTACTTTTTACCTCGAAATCTTAATATGCTTATGAAGGACGAACTTGAGAGAGTGAGAGAAAGAAAGGTAGATAGAAAGCTAGAATCTTTGGTCTACAGTGTGAGAAAACTGAGACAGGGAGAGTTAGTCAATGTATGAAGTTGAAAAGGAGAAAGGAAAGACCAATAGAATGATAGAAGCAAGAGAGAGAGAGAGAATGAGTATCATTTTCTTTTATAGAAAAAGTATGTGAGAATGCACGGTTGAAGAGAAATGGTGTGAAAACAGAACAGTGCAACAAAACAACTGAGGAAGAGAAATTGCACTGTGTAGTGTGTAGTTCAACACAACCTCAATCTTTCTCTCCCTTTTTTTTTTCTCTTTTCTTTTTTTATTTATACATTTTAAATATTAAGGTGCCGTTAACTTTTCCATATCCCCAAAAGGGCCCTTGAGGAACTTCAAAAGTTCTGAATGAAAATGCTACCGTTGCTTTTCAGTTCTTACTAAACTTTTACAATTCAGTTTCTGCAGAACTGTTTGCAAGTGCATCATGATCCTGAGAATATTAATTAAAAATTAAGAAAGGGCAAAAACGTACATTGAGTAAAAAGGTAGGGGTAAAATTAATGTGAAGGATGACAGGCAGTTATCTTACTGCTGCTTAAATATTATTCCAAGATGTTACTAATATATTCACACATATTATATGTGAATATTTTGCTTATCTCCTTTTAATTTCTTAATGCACACAGAAAAAAAAATACCTTAAGAAAATGTACACAAAATTTAATATGGACCATTTATTTTTTAATGAGAGTTAGACACAAAATTATCATAATATTGTGAACTGAAAATTTAATTTGAGAGGATTCATTCTCTAATATTCTTTTTAAATAATGTACATTCTTTAATATTAGTTGAAATTATTGAAAATTACAAAATTATGAGTCTTACTCTTTATTTAATGAATTTTACTTATAATTTTTACTTTTTAATAAATTTTAATTAATATTCTCTCTAAACTTTGGTTGTTTTAAAAAAAATCAAAACTTTGGTTGTTTTATAATCTCAAGATATAATTGTGCAAGAAAATATTTTTGTATAAGTAATATAGTAATTGTTTTAGAGATTTAAAGGAAACATAATTTAATAATGAAATAATGAAGGGAAAAAAAACTTTTAATAAACTTTTGTTAGAATAGAGAATATTCAAAGCACTTTTTTTTACTAATGATACTGAATCACTTTAACGGGATATAGAGCAAGTTTTGATTAAAAAAATCAGCAAGAGATACTACCTCTCTACAATAATAATGTATTTCCATCCCACATGATGAAAGTGAAAAAGGTATTGTAAGCTATCTTTATGAACTAAAAGAAATCAAGAAAATTAAGAAGCAAAATAATGTTCCTAAGTTATCTCTTAAGGCACAATTCCTATGTATATTTGACTAACAATCAAAATCAAGTTGATCATAAAAGAGGAGCCTTAATGCTAGCCTTTCGACGAAAAACAAAACTATAGTATATAATAGGATTTATGATTACTTGAAGAGGCTTTTTTCTTTTCCTTTTATGTGACTTTCTCTTTTCTTTTTTTCATTCAATGGGCCTGCTTGCATGGGGAAAAAGAGCAAGGGAATGATGATTTTGAGGAGTTGATGTGGATACTGACCAAAGGTGGTTGAGCCTCGATAGGCAAATGGAAAGGAAGCACAAGCTTGTCAGATAATGTCATGAGAGATTGAAGATGAAGAATAGAAGATGTTATTGATACGTAGGAACAAATGGGAGAGGATCTTGCATTGAAGATATTGATGGGGTCTTCGGTTCGGTTTTTAATTATTTTGTTGGTCGTGCAATGGCCAATATACGGTATAAGTAAACGATGATTTTTGACTTTGATTCCCCACAAAAGCTGGAAAAAGGGAAAACCCTGAACTTGTTCCATGCAGTGTCTTATTGACTGTCACATTCGGATTGAACTCCTCTCGCCTACTGGATTTTTTTTTAGGTGTGAGTCTCACACATCTATTGTGTATTTCTCTCTACTACTAGAAAAAATCAGTAACTGAAGACAATCTGAACCCCCCACATTCTCTCCACCCTGAATCGAGAAGCTAATAAAAGATGAGATGAGGTAATTCTAATGGCCCTTCACCAAAACAAAGAACAAAGGGTTTATGCTGGTTACTGATTAACGAATCTCATGGTTATGACGAGCAGCACGGCACAAGGATGATTGCTGAGTGATGCTAAAAGCAAATTCTAAAAGATTTTTTTTTTTAAATAAAATAATTATATGTTGAGTTTATTTATTAATATATGTGATTTTTTTGCTTTATAAAAACTAATAACAAATATATCCAAAGTTATTGGTGCAAGTTTGAGTCTCTTAAGTTTTAACCAAGGTCGCAGATTCAATTTTTAGCTTGTTTACTAAGTTGCAACTGAAAATATTATTTTATCCTATAATGGACCGAACCAACTAGAGGAAATTAGTTGATTGTTAACTAAGAAGCTCAAAAAAAATTTAGTTAGACAAAAACAATTGTTAATGTACCTAAAATTTAAGTTTTAATTGTTTTATCCTTAGTCCTATTTGGAGGAATTTGTTAAGGATTTGCAAAAAATTGTGAAAAATATTATGTGGATAATACATGAAAGTAAACTGTTTTTATTTTTAATTTTAAAGTATATTTTTGTGATGTTTGTATATAAATTATTACCACTGAAGTAGTAATTTTTTAATGTTCGAATGATAAAATGGAAAGATAAGAAAAATACACTAATCTACATCTTACTAAAGCAAAAAATTTATATAGATTAACATAATAGGATAAACATGCATATTAATCCAAATTAGAATTTTAAGTAATATTAATCAGAGTAACTTATAAGTTAGTCAAATGAGTTTATAAGCTATTAAATTTTTTTTACCGAACATACATAGGAGGATGTTTGTGGGAAAAATATTACCATGTAAAAGTAAATCATTCTAAAAGAGCTAATTGCAATGATGTGCAAGTTGTATTTTTTAATTGTTTCTTTGTTTCCTTTTTTTAATTGGTTTGAGATTTAAAAAAAAAAATCACCTTCATTTGTGATTAAGTAAAATATCTGAATTCTTTAGGGAGGAAAAAGGATAACAAATAAGGATTTTTCTGTAAAATTATAACTACTCAATTTTATGGGTTCACTGCCTTTAGTGAAAGACACTGCATTTGCATATTTCCAGCTGTTTTACAAGCTAAGAGAGTTTTACTAGAACCTAAGTGAAAAGTCGGAATGAAATGAGGAAGGATGAACTCTCCACCTTGCACATCAAAATTCCAAGTGATAATGGGAAAATGAACTAGACCATACAATGCCATTAAGCATTACATATTATTTTTATTAAAACGATAAGACAAAGGAGCAAAGACAAATATGTGCACGGTTTCCTCTTCATCAAAGGAATATATATATATATATATATATATATATATATATATATATATATATATGAGAAATGATAGCAAAACATTTTTTAATATTTTTTATAATTGATTAAAATTTATTAAAAACTACAAATTTTGATGGATCTTATTTTTTATTTAATGAATATGTTTCTTAATTTTAAATAAAATTTAACTAATAATAAAATACTAATATATGTTAAAAAAATATATATTAAAAGATAGTGGTACTATATGTCTAACTCTCTCTGTGCACATATATAGAGCACAAATAGCTGGACCGCAGAAACCCAGTGCCACTTTTTCAACTCAGCTGCACTTCAAAGTTCAAACAAATCATTTTTCACAATCCCACTGGACGGTGTCCTGCTAATACTCCATGTCTTTTTGTCTTGCTAATCCTCGTTTTTTGTAAAATGCTTTTTTTCTCTCCAAATTTTGCCATAATTTCGTGCTGAATTACTTCAACCACTGATTCTCTCGGAGAACTACTGTCGTAATTTTTATTGAAATTGAACGGGGCCCAATGCCATTAATTTCTTTTTTCTATGCGTTCGATTCTTGCTTTTGGAAAGCACAACTAGCATTGATAATTTCTTTTCCTGAAGAAGCACTATCTATATATATGGTACCAAGATTCGCTCCATGATACTAGTTATGCAACACAACTTGTTATATAATGCTATTTTTGGGAAGATAACAATCAGATTCTCTTAAAAATGGTGAGACTTAAAAGAGTATCACTGCTCCAAGCTTGAGCTATAATTCTTTCTTATACTATTCAAGTGTAGCGGGTAATCAGAGGCCTAGACGCATGCGCTATTCTTACACATTCTCATTCACATCCTTTAAGGGACGCCAACTACTTCAAATTATTTTCTCAAGTTTACTTTTATTTCTTTTTAATAAACGGTTGAAGAACCAACTGTAAAGGATATTGGATATTTGGAAAAAAAATTTAAGAAAATAAACTATATATAGAAGAGCCCCCATCTTTCCAGAGAGAAGTACTCATCAGAGGAAGTACGTCTGGGTAGTAACTTAACTCGGGCATAAGATACGTGGGTCCAATACTGAAAATCTTCACACAAGGATGAAGGATCCATACTGCTATCGTAAGATTGGAAATAATGACAACAATGAAGGTAATAGACTAATAAAATATGCAAGCACTAGAACAGCAAAGCTTATCCCACAGGGTGAGGTCGCTGCAAAATATGCAAGCACTAATCAAATAAAATTTAGGCATTAACAACGAACCCCCAATCAATCAGTCAACGATATCATGGGACACAAGTACTGGAATTGGAAGAATTATTCCACCTAAGGGCACGGTTGGAGCAGGAAATTTTCTTTTCAAGTTAGAGATATACAGTGTCTGCGATCATTGCCAAAGTTATTCAACAGACAAAATGTTTCAGAAAAATCTCTGCCACAGCTTATCCGCAATGTTCGATACTACAGACCCACAGTGAATGGCTCACGACCTTCTCTCTAACCTCCTTTCACTGGATCTTTTCTCCTCAGCCTCCCGTCGTTTTTGTTGCCTGTTCAACAAAATGAGATTATTGTATCAAACATAACTATATCAGCTATCTGCCAGTTGTCAGAACTGGATATTCCATCCATTTGACTGTCAATTTCATGTAATAACATCAAACACGTTTCTTAAGTATACATGACTGACTATTCAAAATTAATATTTAATTTTGGAAATCTCTGCAAGTAATATGTTAATTTAGATCCTAGTTTTTTTCAGTAGATTTCACAAGTTCAAATTGGAAAAATGCAAATACCTATCTACACAATAAAACGTGTCAAACCCAACTCAAATCTTAGAAATTGCAAGTATAACCAGAATCAAAAGATAGAAGTAGAATGCATATGAAAGTACATGGTTGTTTATCAACTTACGCAAATTGCATATATCCACCACCGGCATGAGCAGCAGATAAAATGGCTGCATGAGCCCCAATAGTAGATACAGAATCCTGCCCCACAGAGGGCAGAGGATTTTTTCTATCACCATCCACCTATCTTTCACAAAAATTTCATAAGCACAATGAAGAATGCCCCTAAAGTTGCTATTGCATTTGTTTAGATGAATACCTTATCCCATTTTGATTTTTTATTCTGTCTACCATCCCGATTAATAGAATCGGCTGTAGGAGGCACCAAAGGCAAACCACTTGCAGTCACAGCAGATGCACCTACAGCAAAAAATCAATATAAAACACCACAAGAATAAAGATGATGTGGAAATGACTTCTAAGGAACAGCTTCACAATTGCATAAATAAATTAGGTGGTTTTTGAACCTGCAACGGGCATGCTAATCCTAGGAGCGCTAGCTACAATTCCTGGTTGTGCACCCCCTGAAATAAATTCAACCTTCTGTGCTTTCTTCTTCTCTTGCTCTTTCCTCTCACTTTCGCGCCTCATATCAGCTTCTGTTTTGTTTTAGTTAAGACCCGTGGGCAAAAAGAAGTATATAATGGAAAAAACAATAATAGCTGCAACATCACTAACATTGAGTAATCTGTAAATAGTTTTGAGACAGGGAAAGTAATACAAACAACTAAAATTATAAATGGATGCCATGAATGATACCAAATTTTGACATACCAAAAATAGTTGCTTAAACTTGGCAAGTATTTAGTTTACTTAGTAAAGACCAACAAAATTTGACTATAAAAGGGGGCAGGAAAAAAACCAAAATCAGAGGCATATTTAAAGTAGTGCAACAAAAGAAATTGTGATTTCTCTGATTTAACAGTTATTCAAAATACTTTATCATATATACTTCACCAATTGTAGCATAATTACTTTCAACACAAGCTTTAATAAGTTAGCCATGAATGTCAGCCAAAATGATAAGTTATCTTTGAAACAGGGAAAACACATTCTACAAATAAAAATTAAAACTAATTATAACATTGAAATCCAAAAAATATAGGACGTCTGCAATATACTTGAAATTAACAGTTGGTTTACATGAATAAACAGCCAACAATCACCTAATTCTCAGAAGAAGAAAATGTAGATAAATACGTATTATGTACAGAAACCACAGTAGGTTCGATGATATATTTAACAAAACAAATGTCAAAAAGGAGCAAAGTACACACAAATATGTAGATAAATATGTATCATGTACAGGAATAAACAGCCAACAATCACCTAATTCTCAGAAGAAGAAAATGTAGATAACTATGTATTATGTACAGAAACCACAGTAAATTCGATGATATATTAAACAAAACAAATGTCAAAAACAAATATGTAGATAAATATGTATCATGTACAGGAATAAACAGCAACGATCACCTAATTCTCAGAAGAAGAAAAATGTAGATAAATATGTATTATGTACAGAAACCACAGTAGATTTGATGATATATTTAACAAAACAAATGTCAAAAAGGAGCAAAGTACACACAAATACAGCAACCAACAACAAAAAAGACAGAGGAGAAGATATCTACCTATTTCATCATAGAAGTCACTTGGATCATATCCATGAGGGTCAAATACATCTTTAATGAAGCAAGACCCTATTTGATCAATATCCTGATACCTCACTGCATGCAGTAAGAAGTCAGGGTTTCGATAGTCCTTCCTGTTGCGAACTTCTGCATTAAAACTTTTTCCAGCCTTCTTATACTCCAGGAATTTATTTATTTTTCTCTGCCATGACATAAAATTAAGGTAAAGAACTAAAGACAATGATGTCAAGGGAATGTAATGTCTAAATACTAAACCATCAAATAGAAAGCAAACAATTGGAAAACATCCTACATCCTACCCATTACCCAGAACATAAAGATGAATCAATGGTTCTAGGAACCATATTGTATTGGATATGAATCTTATGATTCTTGTGATTCTAACATGATGGCCACACAAAAAACAGAGGAAAGGACCAAAGCAAACCAGTCTAAGCAATGCAAGCTACTTTATAATATATTAAAATGGTATTCAACAATTGATAGTAATTGAAACATTTTAACAGAACTTACTTGTAACTCCTCTGAGCATTTAGCTTTTGGTGGGGGAGGGAGAAATTTATCCAATGGATCTACATATTTTTGCTCATCTTGATCTGCTTCTCCAAATTCAGCATCATCTGATCTGTTCATAGTATCATTGTTCATGGTATCAGATTTCAATGGCTCAGAGAACTGGGGAGTGTTAGCTTGATTGATAGGTGTCAAAACTTGGACTGTTCCCAATGGTGTTCTGTCTTGCAAATCACCTGCAATAACATATTCCATAAGGTGCTAAGACAGAAAAGAAAATGCCTCTACAACAATAGTAATGTAATCGAATAAATTAAATGAGGCAATAGCATCTTCTGAAAATTGAATATAAGCATGCTATTATTCTCTTTTGTATTTACACACCCATTCATAAGCATAACAAGTAGCGCAATTGAACCATCAATGCACTCTTTCTGCTCAACCTCATTCACAAAAACCCAAGTAAGGACACAGTATATGGAGTACTTCAAAAGAAGAAATTAAAATAACCCAAACCTTAATATGATCCATAAGTGCCAAGGCGGAAAAAAAATTGCAAATATACCGAGCGTGTGTTATAAATCCCGGATAGTAGTGCATAGCAGCCAGCACCAAAGATTCTATAGAAGGATAGCGGATAGTGGAATAGCCACTATTCAGAAATTTTAAATATAGTTTAAAATCAATTTTATCAAATCAAGATTCAAATCGTGAATGGCGGAGCTAATTTTTAAACCGTAAATAATAATTTGTATTGAATCATATGATTCATAAAAATGAAAAATTATTCAAATATATTATATAGATGATATATAGTGTTCAATGCAAAAACATTAAAGTAGAAATAGATAAAATAACTTAACTAGAAGTCTTATAAAACATAATTATTAGTTTATCTAAGTTTGTGAAGCCTTTATTTTAGAAGAATGGAAACGAAGTATTTAAATAGCTAAATAGAATACACTCATTGAATGAGTGAGTGGCAAATAAAGTAGTGGAATAATCAAATAGGATAAAAAATATTTCTTTAATTCCTTTTCATTTTAACAATTTAAGATTATATGAATTTTCAATTTTTTCATGAGAATTGATGAAAGAAAAGTTTATAAAAAATGTTAAATCGTGTGATTCATATTGATGATACAAAATTGCATAAATTCATTCATGTGTCGTAAAACAGTCATTAAGATTCATCTTATGATATGATTGGTAGGTAACTTAAATAATTTATACTATATACATATAATTAATAAAATTAAAAATTATCCAAAAATGAGACAGAGAATGACAATATACAGAGAAAAAGAGGCCAGAGAAACCAGTCACCGGAGAAGAAAAAACACCGGCAGAGAAAGTGAGAAACCAGTTGTCAGAGAGCCGGATCATGAGACATCATACAGAAGTTAGGGTTCAGGTGAGAGAAAGTGAGAAATCACAGCTTTTTGATTGATTTTATAAGCAAAATATTGTTTTGGAATTTGAAATCCCAAAAATATTCCCCAGTAAACAAGCCCTAACATTATTTTTTTGGAGGGCTTATCAAGAGATAGAGCTGTCACTATAGCCCACTATTTGAAACCCTGACATGAACCCAGGCCATTTATCATGAATCAACATATATATCATACAGAATTTCATAGAATTTATTTATAATAAATCAATTATAGAGTTATAACCATGATTACCTAGTAGCTTAAGCTATAAGGTCACATTCAATATTATAACTTTATCAGCCAGACCAAGCCATCTATGACTAATAAGAACAATATAAAACTAATGTACTACCCTAGTGTCAGAAGGCTCCTTGCTTTGCAAAGGTACAAGGAGGGTCATTATCCATCATTTCCCTTGTATAGGCAAAGAGGTTGTTTCCAGATTCGAACCCATGAAGAACTGATTGTGCCAGGACCCGCCCTTTTGATAAGAACAATATACTAGTGAATTTTTAAGTCCCACAATTCCATTGGGAATAAGCAGCATGGCAAAACCATGAAGCAAGGCAACATTGCTGAACACCAAAAAGACTAGCCAAGTGATCTCCCTATTGAACCTTAATTATTAACACAAACAGGTGTGGGAAGCTTAAAAAAAGATGAAATTTAAGCAAATAGAACATTTCTTAGCAGTTTGCGTATATAATAATCTCAACGCCAAACAAAAATTAAACTCACCATTGGTGACATGAGGCTGGTCCCCAATCATGACTCTACCGCTACCATATATCTCTCCCTCCTGCAATCAGAACCAGCAAACACCCATTATTTTAAAATTCAAAATATCTAGTTTCGGTGAGTAGAAAACCTTCAACTGAAGGAGAAAGACTACCTCAGGCTCAGGTGACATTGCCACTTCGTCATGCCCATAATCCACTATCGTAAGAGCCCCTTTCCGACCAATCCTCGGTTGCTCCAGCGGTGGAGAGATCAAATTGTTCGTTTGCGGCGTCGAAGTCCCAACCCTACTATTCTCCGCCGGAATGAACCCCTCATCCGCGCCGCCTTCATTGCCGGAATCAACGACGGCTGTTCTATTGGCGGAATCTTCCTCCGCCGCAAATTTCGCATCTCCGGCGACATCTTCTTCCATCCGCATCCCTGCATCAACTTCTTCGTCGTCATCGTCGTCTTCTGCGTCCTCCATTTCGTCGTCTTCCTCGTCGTTGTACATGGACAACAAGGCGATGCCCTCCGAGTGCTTCTTCTTGGACGCCATGGAAGCTGGCTAGGGTTTTTTTGGAGGGAAACACGAATAAATTATTTCGAAAAGGGGTAAATTCCGAAGAAGGAGAAGTATCGATAAGCAACGAGTGAGGAAAAACGGTTGAAGGGTTTTTGCAGAATTGAAAACGGTGGAGAAGAAAGGTTGGGAACCGGAAATTTATAAGCTCATTCAGAGAGAAACGAACTGAAATGTGAAACACCGTTTTATTCAGGAAAAGAAAAAAAAAATACGTTCTTAAAAGAGATAAGAGAATATTAAAAAAAAATTAATAAAAGAGAAAATTACTCAAAAATAAGTATTTCTAAGAAACATATATGTATAAAATAAGAATCAAGCATTGTATTTAAAATTATTTTAATTGATTTGAAGTAAAAAATTTTAATAGTATGTAAAAACTAAAGTCTAATAAATAATAAAATCATTTTTGCATACAATGGTTGATTCTAAGAAAGAAAAAAAACAATTTTTTGATGTTTGATATAGAAGAGAGAAATAAAATAGATAAAAATAGAACAAAGATAATTTAAAAAGGAAAAAAATAAAGTAAAAATAAGTGATATGTATTGTTGTTTGATATAAAATAAATAGGTGAGAAATCAAATGAAAATAATGTTGCAAAGTTGTTTAGTATGAACAAAATATGAATTGTAATATTCTGATCCTACGAGCTGATAACTTATTTGATTTATTTTCACTTCAAATCATGCATCCGAATCTCAAGACAATATTTTTATTTATGCCTCTTTATTTTTGTCTATTAAATCAAACAAAGCGTTAGCATATCCCTTTGACTAGAACTACACAATGGATTGACAAGAATACGATCCAAAAGGTATTGTGTGTGTTTGTTTTTTTGTTGAACAACTTTTAAATGGACTTTTAAGTGGACGTTCAAGGAGAAGTAACAATCTGTTGTTTCTCACAAAATGGTGCTTTAGAATGCATGCTAAACAGTAAAACATAGTGATTTGTGGGATAAGGTGTTAGGACAAGAAAGTAACAAGATTTGATATAAAAAATATGTTTAAGATTGAGTTTAAAAATGGAGATTGTTTGAAGTCAAAATGTCATATAAAACAGAGCATAGAGCATTCAACAGGAGTTATGGCTACCATGGAAATATGCTATTATTATCAAATTGTTGGGAAAAGTGTTAGTTTTATTTACAAAGAAGGATAGATTAAGGTTGATATGGAAATAGTTGATACTGGAATGGATAATATACGGTGAAGAAAGGAAAAAATTAACTCCTCTAAATAATGAATATTTCCTATCATTAGAATTGTTACTATGAATTTTAAAAACTAAATCTTCTTTCTCTTGCTAAAGCATTATAGACTTGTATGTCTTTAGTTTAATTTAATAATTTAGGTTTGAAAGATATACCAAGTTATTATTTTTTGTGTATCTCTTTCTAATTTATATCATTATAAAATGTAATAAATAATGTGTAAAAGATCGATGGGCACACCTTTACTTAATTTTGAATCATGAATCAAGTTCTGTTGTTATCTAAAAATACCTTAATACTACATAAATGTTATACTAATATACAAATATCTCTTGAAAACTCTTTTTATGTACAATGACGCATAGAGATTAAAACTTAAAATATCATGCAAACTGTTCAAACTCTCCATTATTACTAAATCGACCCTAATTGGGTCTCACTTCACACTAAAAATAATTTGTAAAATTCACGAAAGAAAACCAGTGTATGAAAAACCATGGAGAACAAGTGACCTCTCTAAGCAAGACAATCAGTAGGGTCATTATTACTGTTCCTGTAGATTTGTTGAAGCCTTACCTTACATGAATGAAGGAGGTCAACATTAATCACTAAAGCAGATGGTGTAAAGAAAACAATGTGCAGGCACCACGGGATTGCGTTCTGCTATCTTCAAGCGTGTGGGTGTTCTACCCCCTGCCTAACACCATTCCAGAGTTGGTGGTGTGCAGCAAGGGTCTCTGCAAAAGACACAGGGCTAGAGGATGTGGCAATTCAAGGAGTAGAAAGCAAGATATATAGCATGTTTAGAATTCCATTCCAGATCACCTCTCAAACGTCTGTTCCGATCAAAAGTAACGGAGGAGTGTTTTCTACAAGCCCCCGTTCAAGCTTCATCCACCAGAAAGCCAGATGCACATACTAAGTGTTCTCTGTTGCTGTATGGTATTTGTAGGGGGTGTTTGTGTTAGGAACCAAGAATGGAAGAAAAGAAAATTTATTGAATTGGATGAATAGAACAGAAAATTGGATAAATCTCTCTTCCAAGGGTTACCTTGCACTAAAGATTTCTCCATTCACAAGAACTAAACTCAATTCTCAAATGATACAAGATTGAATGTTTTTTACCTTACATCCTTCTCCTAATTATGCAGCTCCCCCAAACTGATTAACCTATCTACTAACTACAATAAATGTCCTAACCAACTTCCTAACTCCTAATAGTTTAACAATGGGAACAGTCCTTCACTCACGAGTGACAATGCAAACTTCAGACTTGTTCTAAAGTATTTTAGTTGGCCATTACAAATTCTAGCTGCCTCGCATGGCTAATTGAGAGAGCAAAAGCAATGCAGAATGTAAAAAAAGTGAGTTAGCTTTAGCCCGAGTTGGAGCTGGACTCAATCAGGGTGGATTTAACAAAGTTATTGTTAAAATTATATACCAGAGTATCTAGTCCACAGTCCCTCAAACTAAGATAAATGTGGGAACTTTAAGGAAGCCAATAGAGCATTTCCATTGGCTTCTATGTATCCTGCAACATTAAAGGATACATAGATATTCTAATAACCCAAACAACATAATCATTACCTTAGCAAAATTCTTCTGGGATAAGCAACAACAAGCAAATAACCATAAAAAAATTTGCCAAAGCCTTACAAAACCTCCCCTTTAACTTCACAACAAGGCTTAAATGAAATTCGCTTTCCATTGTTCAACACCTGCTTAAGCGGCCATTCAATATCCAGAAATTCATCTCCTTTTTTTCTCCATTTGTTTGATACGTTCCCATTAAAAAAACAAATAACAAATGAATAAAATCATAAACAAACAGGCATACTCAACAAACTACTTTCTTCCTTGTATTCCATAAGTCATCAAATTACAGATATTCTTTGATTAAAAGATAAAGTCGTAGATACAAATGCTAATAAAAGACATAAAAACATTAAACTTAAAAAGAGTAGCAAATACATAATTGAGAGGAGGAAAATGCTTCAATATCCTGAATACTTACAAAGCATTAGACAGATATACAGAAGCCCATTCCATTAAAAACTAATAATTAGCATCACAAAGTAAGTAATCTAAAAGTATGAACCCTAATTCCAGAAGTAGCATGTATGTACGGCAATCTGAAGAAAGTGCTAAACAATCAGAGATTTGCACTCGTGACTCGACCTTCCCGCTGAAAAAATAAGAGAAGATCGAGCACAACAGCATCCCAATCAACAACAACCTCCGTTCAAATCCTCGTTCATTCTAAAACCGACACAGGTTTAGGGAAAATCAAGTCGCAGCATTTCCCGTAAGTCACTCGTGGCGTCACTCAGGGCCGCGAACTTCTTAGTGATGAAAGCCGGTAACGGAACGGAGCTAGGAGGTGGAGACATCACCAACATCGAATAGCCTGCATACAAACCCTCTACAGTTGAAGTTAAGCCCTTTTTTTCAACGGTTTCCGTCTTCTTCTCGACGGATTTCGTCTGCGTCTGTGGATCCAGCGTCGTTTGGGTCAACAGTTCGCCGCGTTTGAGTATTTTGACCTGACCCATGACAAGCTGCTGCGGCGGCGGAGGCGGCGGCTTGTTGTTGACTTGGGATTTCGAGGATGTTGTGGGCCGAGCTGGGCCTGGAACGGGCAGCTTCTTACGGTTTCGGGAAGTCCGATGAGACTTAGGGTTCATGTTGGGAAAGTGAGGGATTATGGTCTGGTAATGGCTAGATGGTTTGTTTGGGAGAGAATGTTGAGGGTGAAGAACGGCAACGCCCATCAGTGGAAGAGAGAATTGAAGCAGAGGGGATTGGGGTGAAGAGACAAGGAGGAGATAAGAAGAAGAAATGTGGCGTAAAGGGTTTTATTTATGATGAGGCGGCTTGAGGGTAGAAAGCAGAAAAAGTTGAACAGGTCTATTACTAGATCCACACACACTCTCGCCAGGTAACGCGTTGAACCCACGTCTTGGAAGATATGTTTGATGCTGACTCATGTTACTCCTTCCTGCAGACACAAATCTGTTCTGCGTATATTTAATTTAAGTCATCCGCGTGAGGCCGTTCAATTAAACTAGTGTTCTATTATTGTTGTTTTAGAAAATGTGGTACACGTGGCATGTGATGAAAGGGTGACACGGGATGGTCATTTCATGGAAGGTGAGGCAGAGTGAATTATTGGAGCTGATAACCGACATTCGTTTAAGGCGGCCGGTGGTTCTCTTTAACTGCTCCTTGGATTGGGTCCCAAGTCCCCAACTTACCTTATTCCTTGACCCTAGAAACGTGTTCATATCTAGTAAAATAATACTGTTAGGAATTCCAGCCATACTTTTTCTAATATTCTTTTTTATTTTTTTTATAATTTTCAATAAATTTTAAACAATCACTTTAAATATCCAAAATAGAGTCTCAAAAAAATTTCATTAACATTCTCGTATTACTATAAATTTCATTAGCATTCTTCATATTATTATTTAAAAGAAATAAAAGGTTATGGAAAATTATTTATTTTTTATAGAATAATCATAAACAATAGGATTGGATTGATTTTGGGTTAGTGTCCATAAAACTGTGTGATTTAAACCGAGTTAATATTTTTCAAATAATAAAAGCTATTATGCATTTTAAATGTAATTATTTTTTATGATTTTTAAAAAGTATAACATAGACATGGCAATGGGGCGGGGCGGGTGCGGGTATTGTATTTCCCGTCCCCGCTCCCGCCTTTAAAATTCGCCCCCGTCCCCGCTCTCATTCTCCGTCGGGTTTTAAAATTCAGACTCATCCCCGTCCTCACCGGGGTCGGGTTTTCCCCGCCCCACCCCTACTATTAATTAAAAAAAATAAAAATAAAAAATAATGTGGTTTTTCTTTTGAAAAAACGAAAAGAAAGTTGACTAGGTAACAAAAAAATTAATAACAAACCCACATTCAGAATATGAGATCATAATTTAAAAATTATTAAACAAAATCAATCAATTTAATTAAAACCATTATGGACCTACATATTTAATTTCTCCCAAAATATAATATATTTAAATATATATTGTTCCAAAATTAAAATAAAACACAACAAAGAGTAGAGGTCCATTGCAACAACAAAGCTTCCAAAATGGAATTAATTCAGAAAATTGTTGGCCAAGGTTCAGCGTCGTCAAAAATGAGAAATGAGGGGGAGAGTTAGGGTTTCGGGATTTTATTCTTATATATAAGGGTAAATTTGTAATTTAATTATGGCGGGGGCACGGGTGGGGCGGGGGCGGGGTGGGTATCATCAATACCAAACCCGCCCCCGTCCCCGAATTTTTGTCGTGGGGCGGGGGCGGGGCGGGTATTATCAATAACAAATTCGGTTTTTCCCCATTAAAATCGGGGCGGGTTTTGACGGGTACCCACGGGCTCGGGTTTCGTTGCCATGCCTAGTATAACATTTTATTGATATTTTTATTATGTTTATTTATGTATCCAACCTATGTAGTAGAACAATATATATTTTCTTCTCCTTGACTTTTATTTTTAAATATATATGTTTTGTCTCCTTAAATAAAATAACCGACTGATTGAGATTTTTCTATCTTTTGTTTTCTTTGTTTTTATATATGTTCTTAGTATACTTAAATTTTAAGATAGTTTATTTATTTTAAACATATTTTTCAATGAAGAAAATATTGGTAAGAATTTACATGTAAAAAATGAATTTTAATCATTTAATCCAAACTAAAATAGAATCACAAAATATTTTAATCTTTAGATAAAAAAATGACTTTCTATTCAAACTGTTGTCTTGCTTGTGCAACTTGCTTTGACTGTCTTAGGGGCCTACTTATTACATAATATGTAATGATAAATCTTTTTTTTCTGATTTTTTAATGTGACGGCCATTTTTATTAAACATTTTAATTAATTTTTCAACACAATTGTTGCTTCTTTTTTTAATCTTAAAGTATGGGTGTGTGCATTCAAGCGATATTGAACGACTATTTTATTCATCTTATTAAAGATTATAATAGGAATTAAGTATTAAATATTTAGTTTCATTTAATAAATTTACTTCCTATTACTTAGTTTATTTTACAGATGTCGTTGAATATAAAAAAAAAAAAAAGTATTTTAACGTGTGACTGTCTTTGTTGTGGATATTCTGGACCTTGGAGGATAAACTTTTATTGTTCAGGGGAAAAGAAAAAAGTTATATTTAAATATTATATATTGTTTACTTGTATTTCTTTCTTAAATTTAATCAGTATTATTTTTTATATATAATAATTAGTTATATATTCTCATCTTCTCACCTAATCAAATAATTTCTTATTTATATTTTTCTTTTTTGAGTGGGTTATTATTTGGTGTCCATTTTTCTAATGGACATCTTTATCCTCAAGAATTATAAATTTTCAATTTCAGTTAATTTTTAAAAAAAATCAATTTCAATTACATCTTTTTTAAATAGGTCACCCCAATTACATATACATTTAATATTTGTGGTCCAAGTACAAAGTGTCTCTCTTCACCTTAGTGATAAATAATGAAAATTCTTTTCAATATAAAAACTACTTTTTTTCATCTAATGTTAACTATGTTATCTTTTTTTATTTAAAATATTTTTAAGTGATTAACAGTGTTTCTTGACATTACAATAGTTTTAATTTTTTTGTCCTTATTAATATTGTGCCCGTTTTTTATAGCTTTTTTATATATATAAAAAAAGCTTTTCTATGTTTGTTTCAGTTTTAAAAATAATTAACAGCTCAAGG
>PYAF01002670.1:981945-993667 GCA_007407185.1 Glycine tomentella | reverse complement strand
TTGTTTAAAAAACATTATACCAAAATCTCATAAAGCAAGATTATTGTAAATGTTTAAAAATAATATGGGGTAATATGTGACTTCACAAAATTTTAAGAGAGATTAGTGTAATATATATTCATGAATGTAACTTTCTAAGATATAAAAGATAACTAAGAAACATTTTAACTTTCTAACAAACATTTTAAAAAATATTCTTACTTTTATATTCTCAATAATGTAAAAATATTTCATAAAACAAATATCTTCTTATATTTAATTTTCAAACTATTATTTTGCCTATTGATCTACTGTGAAAAAGAATAATGATGTACTATATAGCCCAATCCTGTTAGTAGGTTGTAACTTTGTCAAACAAATATGAAATTTGAACTTAATTTTAAAATAGTTCACATATTATTCACACTTATATTTAATTAAACAACTAAAAATTTATTTTTCCTTTTTCCTATTGACATTGAAAAGATAATAATGTAGGAAGTGTCTCTATAAAATTCTACTTAAACAAAACTTAACGTGTAGCATTCATGCCACGACGATCTTTAAATTTGTAATTGTGTGTTAAGATTTTTATTTATAAAAATTAAAGATGTGTCAAAAAATTTATAACGTACTTTTTGTTTAATAGTTAGACCCTTTAATAATTATGTGTAAGATGATAATGAAGGATTTGTGAAAAATATTTTTTGGAATTTTTATTAACAAAAAATCTTTAAAAATAATGGCTGATGGTGCTATGGGCCCAAGGCCGAAATGCCATGAAGATTATTGTTTTTTCCTCAAAGCCAGGCCTTATGGTACGGGCCCATCTATGAAAAACCGTACATTGGTGTTTGGTCCGAAATAGGGCCCTAAAATATTATGATCCTGTTAGGCTGTTACTCCTTTCATATACATTTATAATCAACATAAATCCAAATATATAAATATTTATTTAAAATTACATTAACTGATATTTTACCGAGGTTCTAAATGATCTAACGTGAATTTAAACACATCAATAACATATCTTTGGAGTTGCGTTAAATACTCACATCAAACTTTTGTTTATTGTGTGTTTGGAAACACGTTAGGAATCAAAAGACGGTATATTTCTAAAACAACTAATAATTTTTTTCAACATTAATAAAATTGGCATGTCTTTTATCCCTCACAAAACACTCGTATGGATTTTTCTTTTCAACGCGCGTTGTTGAAATTACTCAAATTTATGACGTTAATTAGATGATATCACCTATAATCTACTGTAATTTTTCTATAAAAAATGTTGAAAAACACACAAAAAAATACTAATGCATAAAAACTCTGTCAGCGATTGATGTTGACTGTTGCAGATACAAAATAATTAGTTTGGTTTGTTAATACTGCATCTATCATTGCGTCTTTTGTTTGGACGAATAAGAAAGAGACCAACGGGTGGAATGGGGTTACGATCATTTAAAGCATGACAATTTGGGTATGTGTTGCATTGAATGATTGATTGATTAAATCCGTAACAATAATTAATGGATGTATTTAAGTTTTTTAAAGTATTTTTAAAAAATAAAAAGAAAAATAATAAATTTTTTTATAAATTAAAATAATTTTTTTATTAGTTTATTTATAGATATTATCTTATTTTTTTAAAAAAATTATATTGATGAGTTTTTAAAAATTAATTAATAAAAACCTTATTTTTATTTATGCAGAAGTTCATTTTATTTTTTTCTTCTTAATTTCCTATTTTAGAAATGTCTCTAAAAAAGTTTAACCAAACAAATCCAATGTATAACTGTAATACATCTTTTCTTGTCACTTAAATAAACCTCGTTTGATTGCTTTAATGCTTGATATTTCAATTCCTGTGAAAAACACAAGCAGAGGCAGAGGCGTCCTAATCTCCCGAAAATTAAGCAACTGATGAAGCAGACATCGTCCTCTCAGACTCATCACACACACTACGCAGTCCTCATATATATTTAATGGCTCAGGACAATAGCTCTTGTATAAATTTATAGTATTACATAAGAAATAGATATGTAATTTATTTAAGAATTATATATTTTATTACATTATGTAAATCAAAATGATATATTATATTTTCATTAAATTTTTATGTTATTGTTTATTATCAACAAAATATCATGATCACAGATTAAATATTATATGTATTGTTGTTGTTTATTAATATACTAACTTTTAATTTTAACTAATATTTTAGCTTGTGCATTGGACACACTAAATATTTTTCTCATATAATAAGAAATAAATATTTCTAGAACTTTATATTATAGTATTATTAAAGTTTATAATAAAAAAATATGTTTGAACATGTAAGAATGTTAGTTTTTATAATTTTTTTAACATGAAATAACTTCTAGGTATTTATCTAGTGTAAGTGTGTGAGTGGTCAAGAACGAGTCACATTTGATCTAATTTAAGATTTAGATTATATTTGGTAAAATATTTTAATTAGTTTTTAATTTTTTTATTAATTAATAACTCATTTGATTATTCGTTAAATAATTTTTTAATAGTTTCTAACGTTTTTTGAAATACTACTTGAATTATTTTATTTTAAACACTAATTTATAACTTCTAGTTTTTTTATTTTCTTTTTTATCATTAATATATTTATCAAATTTTTTGTTTATACTATTTAAATAAATCATAATTTTATTATTTTTCAGTCATTTTGTACTTTTCAATTACTTCAACAATTAATTTTATCAAATATTTATAATTTGATAAGTTAATTTTATCAAACATAACTTTAATTTAATAAACAAGGTTGGGTAAGTAACACACTCCAATCCAACCTTAATATTAGGTTGGGTGGTTAGAGTAAATGATAATATATTTAGAAATTTAAAAAAATTAGAAAACAAAAAATCACTTGTCCCAAAAATCAGAAAACAACGAATTACTTAAAATGTAAATTCATCTATCCAATCCAATACTATTACAAGAGAAATACATGCCTGAAAGGCATATTACACATCTCAAACAATACTAACAATTATTTTATTATTAATATAACATGTAGGTCACATTAGGTTGGGTTAATCCAATTGGGAACTCATTAACTCGATACCCAACCTAAATTTAGTTGAGTTAATCAAAATAAACAAACCGTTACTATTGTTACAAGTTTTTTCTTTTTTCTTTTTATACATACAATTGTTGCAAGTTTGCTACAGCGTTTCAATTGTTTTCATTTCTAACAGTTCTTACAAAAAATCTTGAACACATACTTAATTTTGATTTGAATTTTGAGGCATGTTTTGTAATATTTTATTTGAAAAATAATTTTTTAAAGATTTTAGTTTTTATATTTTGTTTGTTTGAAAATTTTTATGATATGAACTTATTAAAATTCACTTTGATTAGAATTTTAAAGTAATTATTATAAAATTTAATGCTTTTATCATATATAGCAATTTATTATCAGATAAAAATCGTTTACACTACTGGTAAATTCTAATTAAATTATTTTTTTAAATCTAATAAAATGCATTTTCTATTTTTTTTATTGAAAACGTAAGTTAAAATGTACATGAACCAAACAAGACCCTAGATCATGATTTTTTTGTCAACATTTGATATGTATGATTTATTCGATTATGACATATTTAGCTACCGAGTCTTTTCTATCACCATGCAAAGTTGAAAATCACGTTCATTGCTGAATAATTAATGATATTTCACTTTATTTTGAATTGGGGGCTTGCATAAAATCCGATTTTTTTAGGGACGGGAAATTAATTCCTACACTTTTTAATAAGAATACAATTTCTAATATAAATTTAATAAATAAGATTAATTTAAGCACAAATTTTAATTATATTTAACTAATAAAACAAAAAAACTCAATAACAAATGAGTCCCAAAGTAATTTGATTAACGTGCTTCGTTAACAAAGTTCAACCCATCTTCTACCTAACATTGAAGAGTTTTATCTTTTTCAGTCAATATTCCGTCCCAAAGTCCCTGGTGTTTTTTTTTTTTTTTTTTTTTTTTTTTTGGGATAAGAGCCCTAAAGTATTATTCCTCTACCTTTAGCAGCCAAATAATTATCTCTTTTCGTTTCTTTTTTCAGCGAATAAGAAATATATTAATAGGGCACTGGAAATACCCAAGTAAAGATACAAAGAATGTATATACAATATTTTTTGGTAATTAACTTTACAATGAGATCAAATCTAATAATTTCAGTAAAAAAAATCAAATCTAATAATTTTCTTACCTGAACATGAATGCATTTGTTATAAGAAAATCATTTCATTTTTATTTTCATTCAATTCATGTTAAAAGCGAGATTCCGATTAAAAAAAATACAATTTAATAATCAAAATATATAACTCAGTTGGTTAAATAAAATATTTGAGTTGTTAAGTAAATTTTCTCATATATATCTTCGATTTTTAAGAATAAAAAATATTAAAAAAAGGAGAGGAAACTTGAAGTGAAGTTTTCGGATGATTAGATGGTAAAATCAAAATGATTTTTTCAATAATTTTGTTGGTGAATATCATATTCCAATTTAAATCCTCATAATGAATTTATTATTTGAGTTTAATTAACAATAAATCTGTATAAACACTAACAATTTAACATTCAACTAGTACTCCGGTAGGTGTATATATCCTTGACTGTGAGCGAATTGAAGATGTTAGGTGTAGCACCATTTTAAAATTAATTATAGCATTTTCTAAAAATGCAAAAGAGATATAAATTAATGTTCAGCATAAAATGAATGCATGTATAAGAATTAAGAAACACGACCTCCTTGAAAAAAGAAGAATAGAAAACATATAATTTATTTACTCTCTGACTCTCTGTATATGTATATGTAAACAGGGGGGTAAGATTAGCTTCATCGCTTCTTTTATTTATAAAAAATAAAAATAGATTCATCTTACACTCCCTTTGCTACTTTGATTTATTGATGTCTTTTATGATTTTTGGGATATATTTATTTTTTCAATTAATTTAACCATTTAAGTATAATTTAATGACATGTATTTATAATTATAAATACAGGTTATTAGATTATATTTAAATGGGTAAAATTAATTCAAATACATATAATTTTTAAACAATCATATAATTACTAATTAAGTTTTAATTTTAACCATTAATATATAGCTATATTTTTTAACAGAAAAAAAGGAGGACAGATATGCTTTCGGGTATACGACTATGCGTTCAAAATAAGCATTAAGGTTAATTATATTTTTTTCCCTAAACTATTTGCAAAGTTTCCCTTTAGTCTCTAAACAAAATTTTAAACTATTTCGATACTTATATTTTTCATTCATTAAAAGTTTTAGCGGATGATAACATTACTTGATGATTAGCTTGGTGACTCGCCACTTAGAAAATTGATAAGAGCAATCATAAATCTTTTTATAAACTGTGTTTTTAATCTTTTATATATTTAAATTAATTAATGATATCAAACTAATTAATGAAGACTTAAAAACACAATTTTTAAAAAATTAAATATGATTGTTACATCAAATTTCTTAATGATGTAACAAGTTATTTGATTATTAATGTGATTATTACGCCATCGATCAAATTAATATTGTTGCTCAATAATAAGACTAAAATTGTTAATAGAGGAAAAATAGTTGAAATTTCTGTTTAAAGAATAAACGTGAAATTTGAAAGAAAAAAACTAAGAATTAAAAATATAATTAACCCTAAGCGTTATGTCACGTCCAAAAAGAAATTTCACCGAGTCTTTATATGTGAAAACAAATGTATAGGTTGGATTTTATAATAAATTACAATTTTAAATTATTTTGAATATCTTAAATAAAACATACACATTATCATAGTATATACAAAATGGGAGTCGATAATAGCCATATCATTTTACTATTTTTCTAATTAGCAATGACCTAATGTGGCATTTTGCTTAAGACTTTGTGGTTCCTTTAAATTAGAAAAGATGGTGGACGCATGTGATTTCTTGCTCGTCAATGCTAAACGATTAAAATTTGGTTAAATTACATAATATATGATGTTAAGTACACACGTATAATTGTATACACAATTGACCAATACAAAAGTTGGACAGAAAAGCACAATGTGAACTCTGGAGTATGGATTATTTACGAGAATGGGTGTATAAATTGACGCATGTGAGTATAAACAGTTCACCTAATGAAAGGGGTTCCTCTCCACCACCACCAACTCTTTCTATTTTTTTAATACAGAGAACAAGAATTTAGAGAACAAGAATTTCCCGCAATTGACTTTCATATATAAGTGAATGCTATTTCTGGCAACATTATTTGAAACTTTTTTTCTAAGCAAAATTCGTATACAAGTCACATTATATAAAACATGAACCCAATTTATCCAGTCAACAAATTAAAAAGGCACCAATGAAAAATAAAGAAAAAGTTATGTTATAGCAGTAACTTAGCGTTTCCCTACTTTAGCTAGCTACTACAAAGTAAGACAATTATCTTGTGTAACATGTTAATTCACTAAAACATTGAGATCCAGATAAGTTTGAAATAGCTTTCATGTGTTTTTTTTTTTTATAAAAATTATTTGATTATACAAACCCTTAAATTAAAAGTTAAAATAACTTTAGTTGTTAATGAAAAAATCAATAGTTAATATTTTAACACATACTGTATATGTTTTATTATGCATATAAATATATATGTAGTACATTACTACATTAGTTACTTTTTCACTTTTTCTTCGTAAAAAGGAAAATAAAAAGACATGCATGCAATGATGATTATTAGAAGGCCACGAAGACAATGTCCAAACGGTGACATTTTCAAAATAATCATTTACTCTGTCATTTTATTTAAGAAGGTGCAGCTGTTTGCAGTTTCTTGATCATCATTTTGGAACCGCCAAACACTTCCAGTCTTTGACTCTTTTCCTTCTACCTTCGCCGATCGACCACTGGCGGTGCATCAGCCTTATAATAAGAAACGAAAAACAGAATTGACAAAAAAATAAAATAAAAAATGAAGAATAAGAAGAAGAAGAAAATGTTGGTTCATATTTGCAGTTGACAAGAACGAGTGCACATGTTTGTCGTGTGATTGCCGCTACACCTCAACATTCAATTTCCTCTCCCCCACTCTTCCTTCTTTTTTTTCTCTGCACAGACAGCGATATAATAATGTCACATTATCAAATATACCGAACACATACATTAATTTGATAGAGTTAACATATGTTAAATAGTAGTACAAGCTTCTGTTACATTTATGTTATTCTATAATTTTTATATAAAACTCTCAGTTAGTTACGTGATGTGAATGAGATTAATTTTTAATTCAATAAATTTAAAAAGACAGGATTTTTTATAAGAGTTATTTTAATTTAATTAAGACTCTTGAATTTAAATTCCGTATAAAAATTAAGACTCATCATAATTCTTATCTCACTGAAACAGAATTATCTTTAATAATTTGGTCTGTTTATAAAGATGAGTCTCATTCAATAAAATAAAAAAAAGAAAAGAGAGAGACATTGAGACAAAGAGAAGTCTCAAAAGAAGATTCAAAAGGTAACAAAAAAAAGAGCATGCTTTTTGAAAAACCAAAAAGCAGTTGAAACCTTGGAGATCCAGAACAAAACAGAACACCCAATTAACATTAACTTCCAAAGCCTTAACAATTCACAACACAACACACACTCTCAATCTCTCCCTGTTTGCTTGTGCCTCCACATATCTCTATCTCCATGTTTTCTTACAACAAACACTGAAAATGAAGCTTCTCCTCATGCTTCTTCTTGTTTTTCTTCTTCTTCACCAACCCATTTGGGCTGCAGACCCTCCTGCTTCTTCTCCTGCTTTCTCTCCAGGTACTCGTTTCATTCAACTCTCTCTCTCTCTTTCTCTCATCATTTGGATCCTTAATCTTTGTTAAATTATTGGTTTTTAGCTATGACTATGATTCTTTTCCTTTCTGGATTCTCACAACTAAACTATTGAAGCAGTGGAGGAACAGCATCACATGAATAAGAAAGTGGTAATAGCCATCGTCGTAGCCACCACTGCACTTGCTGCACTCATTTTCACTTTCTTATGCTTCTGGATTTATCATCATACCAAGTATCCAACAAAATCCAAATCCAAAAATGTTCAAAGTCCAGGTATGTATTTACTTATTTCTTTATTTTTTCCAATGTTCCATTTATCAGATTCCTGTTTTTTTCTTTTTCTTTTTCAAGAAGCAGCTAGCTTCGATATCAAATTCATTCTAGATTCTTGAGTTTGATTATTATTTTTTTTCCTTGTTTCGCTTTTTTGAAGGCGAAGATGCAGAGAAGGGGATCACCTTAGCACCGTTTTTGAATAAATTCAGTTCCATCAAGATAGTTGGCATGAACGGGTCTGTTCCAATAATTGACTATAAGCAAATAGAAAAAACGACAAACAATTTTCAAGAAAGTAACATCTTGGGTGAGGGAGGCTTTGGACGTGTTTACAAGGCTCGTTTGGATCATAACTTGGATGTTGCAGTCAAGAAACTACACTGTGAGACTCAACATGCTGAGAGAGAATTCGAGGTAATAATGATCACATATTACTTATTCATTTGTTGGTTCTCTGTTTTCACTTTTCTCTCTTTCTCTCCTTTCTATCTTGTATTGAATGGTGTGATGAATTTGCAGAACGAGGTGAATTTGTTAAGCAAAATTCAGCATCCAAATATAATTTCTTTACTGGGTTGTAGCATTGATGGTTACTCGAGGTTCATTGTCTATGAGCTGATGCAAAATGGATCATTGGAAACCCAGTTACATGGTAAAATATTGCATTTCATGCTTTATTTGCGATGGTAGAGACACTTTAGGACCTGATTTTGTATCCAAATCTATTAAATTTTGAAATCGTTTCTAAAATGTTTTTTTAAAAAAAAAAAAAAAAACAAAAATCAGAAAAGGCTACGAGATGTTTTCTTTTTTTCTTCTGAGGATTCAAAGATAGTATTTAGAAAACACAAACGTGTTCCTGAAGCAAACACTTCCAAATGTGTTCAAAAGACAGACAAAATTTAGAAAACAGAAAACAAACAATGCCTTATTTTCAACTACCAAATTCTTATAGTGTCATTCTTTTCCAAAATCTTATGCTGAAGGACCTTCTCATGGCTCGGCATTGACTTGGCACACGAGGATGAAGATTGCTCTTGACACTGCAAGGTGAGTTTCCTTAACAATTTTTTTTTTAAAAATCTTTCTGTGTGTTTTATTGCAATTATATTAACATACTTCTGATGACCAGAGGATTAGAATATCTGCATGAGCACTGTCACCCTGCAGTGATCCATAGAGACATGAAATCTTCTAATATTCTCTTAGATGCAAACTTCAATGCCAAGGTAGGAAAATCGAACTAGATTTTTTGCTATAAAAAGTTATCTCCCTTTTCCATCACCAATTGTTTTCATCTTTTTAATGTATTCACCTAAGTTTCTTATGTATTGGCATCCACGTACTTACTGGTGGTGGTGGATTCAGCTGTCTGATTTTGGTCTTGCCTTAACTGATGGGTCCCAAAGCAAGAAGAACATTAAACTATCGGGTACCTTAGGATACGTAGCACCGGAGTATCTTCTAGATGGTAATGCCAACTAAACTTGTTATCATTATACGGTATATGCCAGATTGTTTAATCTATTGTTATATGTTAAATGTATTGTTAAGCCTTTAGCAAACCAGATCCAAGAAATTGATTCTTTTAGTCCTCCTTGATTTCAATGACGTCACTAGTTTAGGGTGGGTTTGAAAAATATGACCTGTGTATCTTGTTTTCATATCGGATATATAATCATCTACCTGCCCTGTTGAGATGTCACTTTTATAAATTATTTAAATTGACTATGTGATAAAAATTAAATACATGTAATAACAAATTTTGAAGTTAGTTACAATCTCAAGCTTTTATTTTCTAACCAATGTACTACACTTTATCTTGTCAAGTGTATGTCTCTCACTTTAAGGGTGGAATTTGATTCTTGTCTGAAAAATGGGAAACATTAGAAGGTTTTAGTTTTACTCAAGGGGGAACACCTATAAGCTTTCTATTATTCATTTTTAAATTTGAGATGATTTCGTAATGGCTCTAATATGTTTTTAACTGTTGAGAGGGATTTCCTTTCAATTGAAGTGGATATTACTATTCCTTTGGATATAGATTATATGGGTCACTTTTCCAATGATTTCTTAATATTATCATGGAGAAATTACGGCTTGGATTCATACGAAAGCAAGGTTCATGTATCAACGTGAAACTCATCTACACCAAAAACTTCTAGAATTAATAATTGAGGAAGTTGCAATTCAATTATTTTTTACAAGGTAAATTAAGTGATAAAAGTGATGTGTATGCTTTTGGGGTTGTGCTATTGGAGCTCCTACTAGGAAGGAAGCCAGTGGAAAAACTGGCACCAGCTCAATGCCAATCTATTGTCACATGGGTATGGACTACTTTTAATTTCATGAAGTCAAAAATTCAATTGGGTTGCACCCATATAAGTATGCAAAATAACATAAGGTACATAACTATTTATGATTGCAGGCCATGCCACAGCTCACAGACAGATCAAAGCTTCCAAACATCGTGGATCCAGTGATTAAGAATACAATGGATCCCAAGCACTTGTACCAGGTTTGTGAGCCTGGAAGTCAAAACTCAAGACACATTTCCCACTTTTATTATTTTATATTATATTACCAATGATGTTGCTAGTATTAAATACTTTTCCTAAATTAAACAAATGCATACTACCATCAAACATTTGGATTAATTAACGTGAGATTATTTCAGTTTATCTAGAGGTCTCGAATTCGAGTCATAATTACGCAATTGTATTAAATATTTGAAGGATAGACTTTGTTCTCCATAATAATCTTATTTGAATAGAATAAGATTATTTCCAGTAAAAAAAATACATGTGATTTAGAAAAAAAAACATGCAATATCTTAAATGGGTTTTGTTGTACTTTGTAGGTTGCTGCTGTAGCTGTGCTGTGCGTGCAACCAGAACCCAGTTACCGTCCACTGATTACAGATGTTCTTCATTCACTCATCCCTCTTGTTCCTATTGAGCTTGGAGGAACACTAAGAGTTTCACAAGTAAAGTGATACAGGCTAAACTCTGTTACACAAGGATATGATTTGAGATTATGATGCTGCCAAAACAGATTGGTTTTGCCAAATACTCGAAATTGCAAATAGACCCACGTCAAACGTACTATAAAGAGATTCATTCGGGAAGGATGTTTAGCTTAACTAGAGGAAAAGAGCATTAGATTGTTAATAACAAATGTAAAGAAGAAATTAGTTTCACTTTGGTGGGGTAAATTGCGTATAGAGTATTAAATTTGTATAAAATTGGATCTGATGTCTTCCATTCCATACTTTGGGTGTATGAAATTCAGTACATAAAGCAAAAATATTACTACTAAACGCTTAATCATTAAACATAATATCATATAGGTTAAATTGTAATTTTGTTCTCCCTATAATTTTAATAGGTTAAATTGTAATTTTGTTCACCCTATAATTTTAATATTTAGTTTTTGTCTTTTCATTTTTAAATTAAGATATTTAATCCTATTATTTTTCATAATAAGTAATTAAGATAATAATTATCTAAAATTAAACCTTGATTTTGATATAACATATTTATATTGATATAGAGTTTATATAAGCTATTGACATGGTGTTAATGTAAAAAAGATTAAA
>PYAF01002670.1:945964-981845 GCA_007407185.1 Glycine tomentella | reverse complement strand
ATAGACAAATAATAAATCATATTTTGTTTAATTAACTGTATTAAAATTATTTTATAAGTACCATTAATCAAGTGTTATTATTTTTTTCTTCAAATAATCAAAATTCATAAATTAAAAATATTTAATATATATATTTTAATTTAATTTTATATCATTTTATATGTTTTTATTTTGAATAGTTTACATATTCTAATTTTTATTTTACTAAGTTATAATTAATTTATAAATTAGTATGTAAATTATTTACAAAAAATTTTAAAATATATTTTAATATATAAACTATTTTTACTCTAATTATGTACCTAAAATTAAAAATATTAAATGTTTCCTAATATAATTTTTGATAATTTGAAAAAAAATTAATAATTCTTAATTAATGATACATAGAAAATAATACTAATATAATTAATTAAACAAAATAAATGTCTAACTGGTTTATTGCTTTGTCTATGAATTAAGAGTTACGAGTTCAATTTTTATTAAAGCACTTTTATTTTTTTTTCATTTAGTCTTTTTTTCATATAAGCATCAAATTAATTATTTATATAAGTTTAACATTTGATTTTAGATAATCGACTAACAGAATAATCAAAATTACTTATTTTAAAAAAGTAAAAATCTAAATATTTTAATTTAAAATAAGAGAACAAAATCATATATTTAAAATTATTAAAAAATTAAAATTAGAATTAAACCTATCATATATAATACAGTCGTACATAAAAAATATTGTGATGAGAAATCAGAAGTCGAAAAATTATGGTTCGGCTTATTCTGTGCTTTATTCCCAAGTCCAAGTTTCTGCTGACGGTAGACAAATTAGGGAACTTGATTGGAGTTCTAACATGATAAATAGTCCAAAGATAGAGATGGTCGAGAGACCAATTCTGTTAGAACAAATCAATTATAATCCATGTGATTTTAATTGGGGTTAACAAATATTGGTTTATGTACTCATGGATAGGTCCAGATTTTGCCACACCTTGTGATAAAACCTGGCCTCTTGTTTTAACATGCTTCATTTATCTTTAATTATAAAATTTTTTTAAAATTATTTTTTTATAAGATTTTTTATTAATTTTTAGATGTATTAATTATTATTTTTCTTACATATTTTTACTTAATTATTTTCTTTCCAAACATTAATGAAAAATAAATAAGTAGATAGAGGAAAAAAAAGAAAGTAATTTTAAAATTATAATACTAATAATTGACAAATTTAATATAATAATTTTTTTCTTAAAAACATAAATTAATTAAAATATCTTATAATTATAATCAAAGAGAGAGAAAGTAATATTTTATTTTCCCTCTCAAAAAGGCATCCGGTACACAGTGTCAAAGTCCGATTATAGAATACAGAATGATGCCTCTATGCACCATTCATTTACCTTAGAATTTTTAGTTTTAGTTTTCATTTTTTTACCGAGGCATATATTGGCCAGATCAAAACGAATAATCCTAGATAATGTGATTCTTTAATCCAGGAGTAAATTTTCTGCATCTTGGCATCTTAATGATTGATCATGATTTGAATTTTAAAGAATTCTCTTATAATCTATTAGAAATATATCTATCTATATAATGTAAATATTTTAAATTAATATTATCCTATGTTAGATTATATATTAAATTTATATTTGTATTTTTTATTTAAAAATATTCGTTGAATCTAATTAATTGAAATTATTCTAACTTTATATTTGTTAAAAAGAACTTTTTGAATTCCCTCTTAAAATACATTGTGCTAATAAAAAAACTTTCAATGTTATAAAATATTTCTTTCTTTTTTCATAAAGTATTCCAAATCCTTTTTTTATATAAAATTGATTCCATTTCTTTTATCACTTAGATTTTGAACGAGAGAAAGAAGTGAAGAATTCTCTTTTCGACTATAACTCTCTCACTTCAATCTTTGTTTTTCTTTTTGTTACTTCTAAATAGCTACTTCAACTTTAGCTACTCAAATTTTTTATATCTTTTTTTTTAATTTTTTATTAAAAGAATGATATCTTCTAAAAATCCTAACTATACTTAGCATGATATTGGAAAATATCTTGTTATCTGTCTTTAATTCTTATAGATATTTTGTTTACAAAACTCTGTGAAGGATTGGAAAATTGATTACTGAAAAAAAAATCAAATACATTTACTATCATGTAATTGAATATTCTAATCATCTTATGGAAGGTATTAACTAAAATTCCAATATTTCACTAAATTTCATAGATAAATTTATCAAAAAAAATTTATTGAATTAAGTGATTAATTGAAAAATAATTTAATCAAATTATTTATCTAAACATTCCTAAAATGTTAAAACTTTTTGTTCATATAGAATTGTATTATTTCTATTTAATAAATATGATTTTTTAATACGATTAATGTTATTATTAAAACTTCCACTCATGCATTTAATGTTAATTTCTAATGACAAATTATTGTTATTATGTAATCAATGTTCACTATTTTTTTTAAAAAAACTATTATTTATACAATAATTTATACTATAAATTGTACAATAAACAGAGAAAGGGTGAGAGGAGAGTGAAGTGTGAGATGAATCAATGATGTGAAAAAGATAAAGGAAAGAAAAAAGTAATATTATATTAATTGTTATATAAATAACAAAACTTTTCTTCTTCTTTTTTCTTTTTATTTATTACATAGCAGAATCTAAATTAGGTCATTAGTTAACTTATATTTTTAGGAGTATAAAATTTTCTTATATTGCAGTTTATAATTATGGTATTGATGGATATATACTTGAAACAAAATTATAAAGTAGAATTTGACATATGTAAACTTTAGTGGCTTAAGAGTATTCAATTTTTATGGTGTGTAAATTTTTTTGAACAGTCACACACCACAAGCGATATTAGTCTCTAATTCAATAGATTAAAAGACACTCATAATCTTTGACTTAAGATAAAAATAATAATATAAAAAAGATATACATTTTATTGAAATTTTGGTTCCATGTATGATTTTGATATTTTATATTTCAATTGTACTAATTGGATCCTTTGTATCATAATTGTGCAATTTTAACTCCATTAGTCTTTGGATAAGTATTTAACAAATGCATTGTTTTATAAGGAAAAATGTTTATTTATTTATGATTCCAAAGTCTAAAATAATAATATTTCAAATTCAAATAATGATAAATCATTTTTAATTATTTGACAAAATGTATTCCAATTAAATTATACTTGAATTAGTATAAGATGCACCTTAATTATATTTCGTGTGCTTTACGCGCTTACCAAGTATAACACAGTGGTTTGCTTCTAATTCATGGCCGTGAATTCATATCTTTCTCACACTCAATATTCTAGTATTTCATTTTCTCCCCTTCTCTGCTAACAAATGATGGCCTTCATTACTATGGAAGAACTCCACCAATTTCACAAAAAAGACCGTGAAGTTTTCTCATGCTTGGTCATCAAATTGGCTCGTAACCCAGCACAATCTCTTCTAGTCATGGCCTTGTGGCTTTGGGTAGAAAACACAGGATTCCCTAATTTTATTTCGACATTGGCCAGTCTTTTAGACACACTAGTCAATGCTCTAGCCAACGAAGCTGAGACTTGCTCGAAGTGGTTGGAGTTAGAAAATGCTCCTGTTCCAAATAGTGGTAGTTTGTCGCTAACCTCAACCTTAATTCACGTGGAAATCTGTCTTCAACTCTTCAGTCAGAAAAGGTTCACTGCCATAACTGGTATTAAGAGTATTCTTAACAAAATATGTCCTCGAATTTTCACTGATATTTTAAAAAATATTGTGCAGCACTACCACTGTACTACCTAATACTTATAGACCTTGATTGTCCCTGGTTTTCCTCATCCACTATTTGGTCCCTTCACTATACCACCAATAAATTTTGTGGAACTAGATTTGTCTGACCCAAAAATATGGGAAAATAAAGGACCATGTGATGATGTCACAGATGATGACAAAACTATGTTTTTAACATTTTCTAGAGGAATTCTGGTTACATAAGAGGAGGTGAGGCATTTATTTACAAACTGTTTTGGGGATTGTATCAAGGTTTTAAACATGGGGAATGCAGACACAAGTGACCAAGTTTTGTTTGCCACAATTCTGGAAAATGTGGAAACAGTTGATAGAATTCTGAATGGAAAACATATTGCAAAGTTTCAGATCAATGGGAAACACATCTGGACTCGCAAGTATGAGCAGTGAGACTAAAACTAAAGTTACCCACATAAAGACAATGTGTAAAAGGTGTGGCTCAATACACAGTTTTGTACTAAATAAATTCCTCTATGCTATTATATAATATTTTTTTTGTTACACCTTATCTTAATGGACGGAAGGAGCCACACATGCAAACATAGTGAGCTTTTATATATGTTGCTTCAATGATTTTTTAATTTATTTCAAGGTTGCTATTAGAAGTTGAACTAAATCATATTGTCTATAATTAGTATTTGACTATATTCGGGATATATAATTATAATTTAAAAATCTTTTACAAATTAATATTTTAATGTATTATCTTGTAAAAAATTTACTGCATAATTATTAGACATATAATGTTCCACAAGATAATTACAACATACAATGTTTCATAGGATAAATAAGACTTATGATCATAGGAACTTATGATCTTTCTATTCTGAAAGCCCCTACCACCGATGCTGAAACTATTTATGAAATGTTTTTTTTTTTTTTATTGAAACTTATGAAAAGTTTTAAAGCTTCCGGTTTGAATATGTTGCAAGTTGCGGTCTACCAATCCAAACAGCATGGCTATAATTATTATTTAATGATCAAATATATTACGTAGGCAATATAAAACGTAGTGGAGTCAAAATTGTAGAGTAGTCAAAATACATTTTTTTTTAAAAAAATAACTAAATTTCTGTTTCAAAATGGAGATAAAAAATGCTAGGAGTCAAAATTATATTTAAGTTAGAAATTACATTTAACTAAATCCTTTAATGAAACAATTTAATTTCAATCAAACGAACTTTAAAACTTTCAAATAATTTAGAAATTATGTTTTTCCCAGAAAAATTAGGAGAGGCAACAACTTACTAAAAGTCCTTAAATGTCCATTCCTATTTCCTAACAAAATCTCGTTCCTCATAACACATTGAAACGCCTTCTATTATTAGCCTCACCATTAGACCTCACAATATGAACAAGCCAATCTTTATATCCAGACATGGTCTAGAGCAGCTGCATAGAACAGCCAATCCTGACAAGCAATTGGGAATGAACATGCAATCCAGCCAATCCTATTTCCGTATTACTGATTTTGTACAATGATCGTATGCAATGCTATGACACTGAACCAAGTCCCAAGTAAGTTTAACAACTACAATCTGAGCATAGCGCCCCATTCAACCACAAATTGAAGTTCCAAATTATACCCCCAACCGGTATTTGTCAACAGTCATGGAGGAGAAAGAAAATATAGGGTTAAACAAATTGCAATTTACAAGAACAGGATTTGAATTGGAGTCAAGGAAGAGACCCTCATCTTAATTTCAACAGAGTAGCACCATTACATACAACGAAAAAGGAAAACATGGGGTTAAACAAACTTATATTACAAAGACCCTAATATACAATGGATTTGAATTGGGGTCAAGGAAGAGAATCCCGTACTGATTTCAACAGAGAAGCGTAGCATTAAGGAAATAAATTGGCAGAGGAAAATAGCATGTGAAACATTTAACCAACTAGTCATGAATGAACATGTGATTTGAGTCCCTAGTTGAGACATAAATTAATCAAAATCTGATCTATAATACATTTTAATTAAATTTCTGACATGCATGATACATAGCAAAAACAGAAAGTAGAATTTGGAAATTCCAGTTCTAGTAAATTTGTATACCACATAATACTAACACATGTCAATCAAAACAGCAATAATCCAGTGGGTGATAAAATATGCACAAAATATCACCAAACCAAGTCTAAACCACAATCCATGATAAAACAAGTTGAGAGGAGGAAGAAGACACAAACTAGTTGTGCTAAAGATTTATGAATTAGGAATTGAGACAAAACCCCAAACACATTTGTTAGTTGACATTTTACAATGTCTGCATTACCGATAAACCAACTTCGCCTCCAACCCACAAATCATTCACATAAAGTCTATCAATTCATTGAATTCTAATACATAAAAAAAAAAAAAGATTAAAACCCAAAACAAAAAAAGAGTGACAGATCCTAGAAAAAGGGTACAAGAACAGAATTCCACATTTTCCACAGTAAAAACTGAATACAAACCATATTGAATTATGAAAACATAATAATTCACAAACCAAACTATCTCATCTCATAGAGAAACAGATATTACTTGCATCATGCCAGTTGTAATTGAGATGTTTAGTTTACCCATTGAAGTCAGTTTTGTGAGATGTTTAGTTTATGTCAAAAGCATGTTTCTGCGTAAAAATTTGACAGAAAACTCAATTTGGTAGAAGCGCAGAACTTTTCAAGTTTAACCCAAACTTAAGTTAGAAAACTTAAATCCAAACCGGTATTAAGTTAAGTCTGGTATCTATCATATGATAAGTGCAAAATACATAGGAATAGATAAAGAATATTCAACGCGACAAAAACTAAACCAAACGCAAAGAATCCCAAAATACTTTAAAAAAGGGTGACCAACACCACCATTAGTATGAACTACAATAAGTTCCTTACACAATAAAGTATTGGAATAACATGCAAAATATTAAGAACTCCAAAGCATTGTGTTTGCCTCAAGATAACACTAATTAATTGGATAAACTGAACCGAGGCAAAGCAAGCACCTCAGAATCCAAGCTTGGTGCGACGCCAGTGACGGCGCTTCGCGTTGTACCTGAAAGAAAAACGGAACCGTCAGCAAGAAAAGCAAAACGTAACGGAACCGTTAAAAGGCGAGAAGTAGATTAAGTACCTGATGGTGTTGTCGGTCCTCATGCGGATCCAGTAGGGGATGGGCCTGTTCTGCCTCATCTTTTTCGCCAACTTCTTCTTGATTCTGAATGTCTTGTGCGACGGCTGCAAAAAAAAAAAAAAACAAAACAAATCAGTCACAAATTGAATGCCGAAAGCGTAACGGGATCGTTATCACTGCAATTACGAATTGAAGGTCAGGGATTGAGATTTGGATCGACGAGTACCATTTTCGCTTCTTCTTCGGGAGGCTCGACTGCGCACCGTTCAGCGAAAACCCTAATAACCAAACCCTAGCGAGTTGTCACTAACTCGCGCTTATTTTATACGTACAGCTATCAGTGCAAATACTGGGTTTTATTGTTATGTTTTTTTTTTTTTATTGCAAATTAAAGATAAAGTAACAAAAATGAATTTCGCTTGGCAATTGGGTCGGGCTCACCAGATTCACGTATTGGGCTATGGGTTTGGTCTTACGAATATACATCTATAAAATAAAATTTAAAAAGTGTTTATGTACAAAAAAATATGCAAACAACTTTTATATACTATAAAAACATGTTTTTAAAAAATTAAATTATTTAAAGAGTTGTAAAATACTAAAATCTAATAAATTGACCTTTAATAATAGTATTTTTATCATTTATTATTATTATTATTATTATTATTGTAATATATTAAAAAAATTATATTTATTAGTTTATCTAAATCCTTAAGTTAAATAACATGTATGCAATTTAATTATCTGAATTATATCTGAATGAAAGAAGTTGTGAATGCGTAAAGAATAACATATAAGTAACTAAAAATTTAGAGTGACAAATCAAATTAATTTTGAAATAAAAATTGTTCCAATGTGTCATAAAATCATACATCGCTTAAGAGTTAATATCAACGTGAGTTTATAAAAAAATTTATTCTTTAACCCACCAAGACACTTTTAGTAAGGATAAAATCGAGACATGTCATCAACCAATAAAAGGGATAATATCTCATATGAGATGATTTTAATGTTGTATGTATAGGGATTTGAAATCAAAATCTTAACACTAAAAGAGAGCTTAAAGTATCTTTAGTGGTAGATCTCAAATTGGGATCTTAGACCACTTTTTGGTAGACCCTATAGTGTCATGTAGGATTGAAGATCTCTCAAGATCCCTCCTATTTTGTTCTTTAATGGTAGATCTTATTTTGAGATCTTAGAGAGAGAGAAAGAGGAAAAAAATTTATTTTTTTTTGAACAATGTGCAAATCTTAAGGGTTCTTCTATAAGAACTCATTCTCCATGTTGGAGATCTCTCTACCTCCTTTATTGGGAGATCTAGTGAAGACTAGATCTTAAGCTCAAGATCCTTACTCAAGATCTTACACTAAAGTTGCTCTTAGGACACTTATCTTAACTAATAGACTTATTTCGATTGTCACAAAATCTCATATGATTTAGCAGTCAAGGTCAAATAGATTTTATAAACATCATTCTTCCTTAATTCATCAAGACATTTTAGTAAGAGCAAAATCCTTATGGCTAATCAAGCATCAAATCATATAACACCTTAGACGAGATGATCCTAAGGAACAGAAACAAATGACCAAAAGATTAAATGAAAAAAAAAAAAGGAAAGGAATTGCAGTTCTTTTTCATTTTGGTAAAGGAAAAAAAATGGATTGGCTGAGTCGTGGGATGGATTTAGAGGTAACAAAAACCATCCGGCTGAGTCCAACTCGAAATAATAAATTTGTACAAGATGTCCTCCTTAACAGACCCAACCAGGTTATGCTTCGTCAAAGATCCATTCAGCATGAATTAAATAAATAAATAAAAAGGATCCATTTGGTACCAAGTTCAAGTTGCCCTGGGCATCAAATTGACTTTAGGTTGACAAACATATTTCTGATTGACCATCGGAAAAAAGAAGAAAGAAAAACATACTTCCAGACCCAAAACAAACCATATTTGGATTGGATTTGCACCAGGTATAACAATTCTTATTCAGCCCGTTATATAAATAATTTAGCCGTGGCCTTTATTGAGTTTGTGAAAATTAAAAGCTACACAGGAATCAAGGCCTTAAGGGTTTTGAAAATAGTCATTTTTACGTATTTCTCTAAACGGTCATTTTGTATTTCACCTTCAGAGCTGGAGTAATTTTTTCACAGTCATGAAGTACTTGCTCCTTTATATGTAACTTTTTTTTTAAAATAAAAAAAAATTATTTTAACTTATCAACCATTAAGTTTAAGTCATAAATATGTAATTCCGTGAAATATTTGAAGAAAAAATTTGGTCACTCATAATTGATTCAAACACTATAATCTCCTGTAAAAAAAATACTTGTGTTGTATACAATTTGTTTTTACTATTTTTTACTTCTATTTGGTGGATGTTACTATTTTAAGGGAAAAAGTGTATATTACGATAGTACTAAGACATTTTTAGTTATTAAAAAAAACAGTTTATGGATTGGATTCAAAGCAAGATAGTCTTTTTGCCCAATACCTTCTAGGATTTTTCTTCTTACACCAGTCAATTTTCTCATACACTTAGCATTAAAATGAAAAATAAAAAATATCATTTTGTAAGGTTCATACGTATTGATCAATTCGCATAAATCATACGAATTGGTCGATCTGTATCCGTCGTTCACCTCGTAGCCATGCCTAATCCACCTCCCTTCAAGTCGTCTTTGCCATCCTCTCCTTTTCCTCCACGAAGCTTCGCAACTGCTCCTACTCCCCCTGCCTCCCTCTGCGATGCTTGCTCTCCTTTCCCCCATCTTTATCTCTCTCATCCTCACACCACATAGCCGCCATATGCCTAATCTTTGCACCATCACTTTCACCCAGGACTACTTTAAGAGACTTGTCATCGACAAGGCCGTGGAGTCCATGAAGAGCGGCATGGTCCTCGTTCTTGGCATTGGCTCCACCATCGCCAAGCTCGATGCCCTCCTCACCTATTTAATATGTAATTTGTAAGGTTCTTACGAATTCACAATTCATAGGATTCTTACAGATTTGTCAATTCATATGGACTCATGGGTTTGCAAATTTGTATGAATCTTACGAAAGGGTATTCTTTATTTTTCATTGTTTTTGATGGATGAAGAAATTTGTAAACACTAAGAAAATTCCTACTTCTATCCAATGAAATGCAGCCCATTATTTTTTAATTAAGTTGGACGGTTAAAATGTAACAGTCATCGATTTGGACAAATCTTTCGATTTTACGGGTTGGTATGCTCATTTTCAGCCAGCTAAATTTGGGATCTAGTGCACAAAGTTAAATCAAATTCAAATAAAAAATTAGAAACCTATCCATTTATTTGAGATTTAATAGTTTTTGTAAATTAATATAAAATTATCAAAACAATAAGATTTAACATTTTATTTAAATTAATAAAATTTTAAATTAATAGAAAAATATAAAAATATCATGACATTGATTGATGTAAAGTATTAATTAATTTACTGATAATTAAATCTTTATTTTCAGTTTTTTTTTTCATCCACTATACTCATATTTGAGTCTTGGTCTAAGGAACCTAAACTCAGTGACTTGGACTATATTTTTAATATCTCTTTTCATCTATTATTTTTAATATTTTAATTCTAACTTGAATTTTAATACTTTTTTAAAATAAAGTATTAACAATTAAAAATAACACTGTATCACAATAAGACTTTCTCCCATCTAATGGATTAGTCTATAAGTAAGGCTTCATCTCCTACACATAAAAACTAACCCATTTAAGAATTAACGTCCATGGAGGTTTTTACTCTATTGACATTGACCGGATGATGGTCTATTTATCTTTGATGGCTTATCTTACCTATCAATATTTAGTTTTTACTTTAATCTGGCTTATAGATGGTCTTTTATGTAAAAAAGAATATCAATTATTAAAGACTTAAGTCCAAAAAGAAAGTCTAATCCAAAAATTTAGTCAATGGGAGAATATCATGCCTTAAGTATCGCTTCTTATTCTAGTGTGAGACTTAAGCATGATAGTGGGATCTGAACGAAAAAAAAAAATTGAGTTTATTAGGTTTGGATTCGGATTTTTTTCGATAGCCAAAAGCGAGAGCAGGTATGAGATTACTGATACCCGCCTTGTCTCCGCCCCGTAATAAATAATATTAAAAAAATAAAAAATATATTATTTTCTAATTTTTTTAATTGAATTGATTGATTTTGTTTAATAATTTTTAAATTATGATCTCATATTTTAAATGTGGATTTGTAAATTATGATCTCATATTTTAAATGTGGGTTTGTTATTATTTTTTTTGTTACTTAATTAGTTTCTTAGTCTGATTTTTTAATAAAAAACTATATTATTTTTTTTATTTTTTTTTAATTTTAATCAAATAGCGGAGACGGGAAAAACCCGACCCCAATAGGGGCGGAGACGGGAAATGCAATACCCGCCCCAATCCCGTCCCGTTGCCATGCTAATGAAACTTTTAATAGATATTAGTTTGTTAAATATATCCTATTATTTTTAGTGATTACTTTTTTGCTTTCGATTAAAAAATACTGTAAACTCTCTCTCTCTATATATATTCAGCATAATTACTCTACCATCGAATTAGAAACCTTGCCAATTTCTCTTCTTGGTTGTCATTCAATTCCAAGAATCATTAACCACACCCAATTGACTAACAATTAAGCCTGGCGGGAAAGACTAGTCTTCACACGCACATCAAGTCACATGGCAATAGGAAAATTCATACAGAACTTCCTACTTAGTCTTAGGATTTCCTCAATTATCGCTACTACTCCTAATTTCGAAAATTGCCGGTTTTTATATAAAGCCATTTTATTAGAAGCTGTCTAATGATAGGTAAGTTGAACCTGTCTCTCATGGTTTCTGTTACCTAAATCTACTTAGGATATTTGAATAGACCATTTCCAAGAGCAATTCAAAGCCTTGTTGATTAATTTCCTTTTACGTGCCAAGAAAGTAGCTGCTTAACCTTGTAATTATTTGTTAACTTTATAGCCCTTTTGATAGGTAGAAGGTGTTAGAAACAGAATAGTAAATACACAAATATTATTTAATGCACAACCCAACACAATGGTTTGGTTGTGGTTTGTTTGCCCCCATGTTTTGGCTTTACCAGTTTTGTACAGTACCCCAAGCATGTGCTTTATTTTGACTAACTTCTGTGGGGACAAAAACTACGTCTCTGGCGCATGTAAGTGTCTTGCCATAGGGTGGATAAAGAACTACATGCCACACGATAAAACAAGTTAATACGATAGAAACAAAATGTCAAAAACGAGATTATTAAATCTATTTGCAATGGATCATAAATTCTCTCATGTTAGTTTTTATTATGTCACGAGAATAGAATACAGAAAAATTGTAATTATAGTAAGACATTAAACTTTTTTCTTACGTAAGTTCCATTAATTTTTTGATGTATTTGGTTTTTCACAAGACATTGTCACGATACGATACTTGCTAACATTTGAAAGAATCAAAATTCAGAGACAAAAATAAAAGAGAATTCAGTCTTGTCGTTTTCTAAATTCAAAGTTGTTTCATCTAAGACCATAATAGAGAAAGAGATTTGGAACAAATTTTGTATGATACATGCATATTGGAGCTGTTGAAGTTTTAATAACATTAGCTAGGATTGATTGATAAAATGTTGGGTAGAACAAGCACTCTATTATATGAGCAAATACACGTTAGTGGCGGAGGAAAGATAGGAGCATGCACATGGAAATTGCATATGCCTTTTTCGTGTATAGTTCACAAATTGAAAGAAGTAAAAGAAGGGAAGGTTAAGGCATAGTAGCGCGCATAGAATGCGGGAGGGTGGGGAATGGGTCACATCATATCTCTTAATTCATACCCTCGCGGCTCATACAATTTTTTTGTTAATTTGTTTGTTTGCTTCATTAACAACGAAACCGCGTCAAGACTCACGGTTGAGAAGCATTTATGCTTATCCACAGCAACTTGAACTCATGGAAAATGCAATTTGCAAATTTCATCATCTCCAGCTGTTTATTTCAATAAATGGAAATTTGTTTTAGTGAATAAAATAGTTGTCAATCTCGTCTACATTATATGTGTAACTAAAAGGATGCAGACCATTGGTCAGGAATGGAAACTTGATATTGCTTTGGGTACAAGAAAATAATTTCGTCTACAAGAAGGTAGGTTCACTGGTCAGCAAATTGCACTCACAGTTAATGATAAAAAGATGTATTTCAATAAATATCTTATTTAAAAAGTTCTACTTAATTAATTAAGAGTATGAAACAAAATAATAATAATAAGAGTTTATTTATAAACTTGGCTGTAAATAAAGTTTATCAACAAGGTTAAAAGAGACAATTTAGTTTATTCATTAATCTTGAGTTCGAAAAGAGTTTTAAAAATATTATAATAAATATGACCAAAAAGATTAAAAGCTTCAATTTATTACTAGTTTGATGAAGAAATTCCCATGTTCTGTACTTATCCTCAAGTCACTCAACTGACCCTTGGTTTTTTATAGTTAAAATTGACTGGATTGTGTTTATTATGTTGGCATGTGAAGCATTGTGGTTTTGTGAGGAGAAAAAGAGTTCATAGATGACACGGGCATGATGGGTGTCAGAAACTTATTAAGTTGAAGGCAACAAACCATGGGAGGTTTAGATTATATGCTCAAACAACCACTGAGAAAAATACTCGTAATACAAATTAATTAATCAATTAGACAAATATTGCTTTTGCTCTCATCACCCATGTTATGTTTTGGGACCCATTTCACGCGTATGTATGGGGTCGGTCAAAGCCAGTTTTTATATATATATTTCACTTTCTTGACCTTTTGTGCAAATCAATTCGACCATAGCTGTAAACCAAAAAATAAAGCTCTCCTTCAAGAACAATATAAATAAAAATAAGGAAAAGATAGAGACACGGATAGGGATATATTTATAAAGCTCCTAATCTTTCAATCTTGACATACGTGCTATTTGTTCTTTTGTCTCCCTTCTATTCTTTTTTTCTTGTCTTTTTTTTTTCCTTGTCACTGACTGCTATTGTTTTTCTTTTCCTTTGGATTAGAAAGAAACAAAAAGCAAAATTGTACCAAACAAAAACCTAAAAAGTAGAAACAGTTTTTATTACCTTTCATTCCTTAGCTTTGTAAGGCAACATAAAACTGAGCTAAAAAGATTCCTCAACACAAGTTATTCTTCATGAAGAAAATAACAGAACCATATTGATCGTCATCTTAATTGTTGACACGTGGCACAAAGGCAGGAGAACATCATCCTCTGCATTATAGACCCCACTATTGTTTTTTTTTTTTTTTTTATTCAAATAATATAAGAATGTGTTTTGCCCTTAGTAGTTTAGCACATGGAACTGATCACAGACGCGATGGGAATGACCAAAATTACCTCTTTAAAGTTCATTGAACCACTTGTAAAAACCATAAAAGGGGATCTTCCCTTTATCTCATGAGACATAAATAAGCAATCATAGTCACCACTCACTAGTGACTGTTTTTTTTTTCAGCAGAAAGGATAGAGAAGTGCTTGCTTAATTTGCCATGCAATTTTATTTTCTCTTTGAATGACTTTTGATATTTGATGCTTGATTATTGTTCGTAAGCCCAATATTTATGAATTTAGTTTAAATACACTATTGTTGACTTTTGTACTTATTTTAAAAGTTATACCATGTTAATTACTAGTTGATTGATTGTTACACAAATATATGAAAATTAAACTCTCTATATTGTATGGTTTTTAAATTTATGTAGCTTACCATGTAGTATGGTCATGGTGAATTAACTTTGACACGTGAGTAAACAGTGACTACTAGATAAACATAGGTCGTTACCAACCAAAATCGTGAAATACTACTACTCATTTCCTAACTCATACCAGGCTCCATATGCTTTGTTTCCCTTTCAAACACCCTCAACACTAAATGAATAAAAGTCTCAACTTCAATTGTTGATCAACCGTATATTGTACTTCTACAATATGCATGAAGGCGAAGAAAAGTTCCATGACATAACATAACACCAATAGTTACATGTTTGAGAATCCATTATAAGATTAACTTTCAGGCAAAAATAATTTTAACAAATTCTTAATTTGCGTTCATTCTATTTTATCCGTTGAATTTACATAGAAATCAAACACACAATAGTAAACTTTAATTATTTTGTTGAGTGAAAAGTTAAATTGTCCCAACTACGGATACTTTATCTCTGTGACTAGTGCATTTCATTTAATACCTCCATCCCTCAACAGAAATTAAAGAAGAGGATGGTTTAATTTTGCTGATCTCATATGTTAGCGGCTTGATCATACTAATAGTGAATGAGATTTTATCAAATGATTTGATATGTTAGGGTAATTATGATTGTCCAAGAATTTACCGTAAACCGATGTACCCAACTTGGAATTGACCTGATTATAAAATATAGAAAGATACTATCATATCATATTGAACAAGGAACGAAAAATGCAGTGGTAAACAATGTTTATCCATGTTTATTCTGTAGCACTACCAATAGCAACAGTAAATAATTGCAACACATGATCGATTGATCATTATCTTGGTCGCCAAATGATCAAGACCGAAGTCTAAAATTTGATATTATCTGATTAAAAAACACAGAGGTTCCAATTAACTTTGAAAAAGAAATCATTAAGGAAATTAGTGTTTTTATATATATTTAGATTGATATGTTCAAAGATCTAGTGGTTCAAATTTCTCACCAGAGGGGACTACAAAACTAGTCATTATCAACAAATTGCTCCCTACGGATCAGTTTTCACATGAGCAGAATCTGCGGAACGTGATCTTGAATATTAGATTTTTCTGGCATCAAATAGGATTGCAAAGCATAACATTAACAAATATATAATTCTGCACCCAATGGACATATATTTTGAGACAATAGTACACATCATAGACTGAACGACATGTGAATCGTTTTATGAAACACTAATTCAATAATCATTACTTGCAAATTGCAATACAGCCAAGTTATAGCTGATAGGTAAAAAAAAAAAAAAAAAAAAACCAAAACCTCAAAATCCCCCTTGTGGGACCCACACTTTGCTTAAATTGTTGCAAATTGTTTAGAAAAAGTGCCACACATAGAACTAGCCCAACTACAAAAACCCACCCCCTCCTCCCTCCTCTCCTCCCCCATTTGGTACCACAACAACTGTCTATCACTTACAACATTTTCACAAACACTTTCTGAAAAATAATTCGTTTCTTTTCCCTAACATGGCCAGATCACAACAGCGATACCGAGGCGTCCGACAAAGGCATTGGGGCTCTTGGGTCTCCGAAATTCGACACCCCATATTGTAAGTGCCCCTTTTGGTTTCACTTCCATGCACATTTCACTTATCTTTAGACTAAAATCAACAGATGTAGGTCTAGCAAAAACAATTAGTCTCTTACAATTTGGCAAACCAATGTATCAAGTATTAATATCTGTTAAATAAAAAATATTCACATTTAATGTCTGACACGATCTCAAACCAATATTTGAATCTCTGTTAAAAGAGGTGTATGCATTTAGTATCTATCTTGAAATATTACTAATTCAAACTTAATTTCTTCTCGTGCAGGAAAACTAGGATATGGCTAGGGACTTTTGAAACTGCTGAGGATGCAGCTAGAGCCTATGATGAAGCAGCAAGGCTAATGTGTGGCACAAGAGCAAGAACAAACTTCCCTTACAATCCCAATGCGTCTCAGTCTTCATCTTCCAAGCTTCTCTCAGCAACTTTAACTGCAAAACTGCATAGGTGCTACATGGCTTCTTTGCAAATGACAAGGCCATCATCACAGCCGGAGACTCAGAGAATGGTGGCTTCACCTAATGTCATCACCTCCTCCGCAAGCAACTTCTCCATGAAGAGTAACGAAACTGAGACAATGTTGTTGCCACAGAAGAGACAAGAGGAGGAGCAAGAAGCAGAGGGGAATTGCGTATTCAAGAAGGTTAAGGTGGAAAATGCTCAACAGTTCAAGCCTCTTGAAGAGGACCACATCGAGCAAATGATAGAGGAGTTGCTGCATTACGGGTCCATTGAACTATGCTCTGTGATTCCACCACAGGCTCTTTGATTCACAATAATAACTTGAGCATTGAGCAAGCATTTTTATTGTTAGTTCACATTCTTATTCTGCTAATTTAACTAATTCCCTTCGACAATTTCAGTCTCTATCATTATTAAGTGCTTTAGGTGCTAGATTAGACTAGAATAGTATCTTCTAAGTGACTCATTGGCGATTGGACAATGTTTTATGTACAGCCAGCTAATCATGTTGAAATTGTGCATGTGTTTTGTTCTCATTTCTCAATTTGCATCTCTAGTTGCGGAATCAGTCTCTTGTCTGAATGTAAGAGGGTTTGTCAAAAGGGCACTGCTTTTTAGACAACTGGCTAGAATAAGAAGTAAGAACAATCCTTTTATTTCGAACATTGTAGAGTTTTATGTACTGACATTGCTCTTAATTCTGACACAACCTTTTGAAAAAATAAAATGGCTCTTTGAATTTAGTTAAATAAAACTAACTAATTTGTCCTTCATTGCTTTAGCAATAAAAATAGCAGATATCGCCCTCCGGATTCCCTTTCATCATATCTTTCGTGTTTCCGAAGTCCATGCTTGGAAACCAATCACCCTGCAATTTTTATTTTTTACCCATTGCAGAATGTACAGAAAAAGAAACAAAAATTACTCTTGGCTATTGAAGTAACTGCCCTCAGTGGAGAGTTTTTTTTGTCATGAGAGAGTCTTTCAATGTACTAGATTAGAAAGTAATTTCTCTCGCAATCATTAGTGAGTATCACTGGCCTTAACGAGACTTTACACGGCTTCATTAACCCTTTGGATTTGGTGCAAATACTTTTGTTACGGGAGATTCTAACCTATTCTACATGCTAATCAGCCCAGTGATATGACATGAAGAACAAATTAAATTTAGTTTAATTTTTATAAAGATAATTAGTGTAAAGGGTAACAAATTGATTATACATTTTTTTATGATTAGATAATAGTATAAAAAAATATTTACATTATTAGTTGCATATTCTATATTATCAGTTAAATTAGTTAAACAAATAAAACAAGTTATACAAATAGTTAAGAGTATTAGTTTTTTTTATAATATAATAGGTAGGATAAATTTATGTGTGAAACTTTACGTGATTGAACGTGTTTAAATGAATAATTTAATTAAGTATTTACTAAATAAAAAAATTATAAATTCAGGAAAGTTTATTAGAATAACTTTATTTTATAGTTTTTCAATGAAAATTATTAAAATAAAATAAAGAAAAACGTATAAAAATTCATAAACTACATTTGTAAATTCAAATGATGTTTTTTCACAAACATTTGACATATTTCTTTTCATTTTTAAAATGGTGCATTGCTAAGTCATTTCGCTGTTTACGTTGACGTTATGGAATTAAAAATTGACCAAATCAGCTTAATAATTTATTAAAAATGTATGCACTTCTACCCTCAAGGGTAGGATAGTTCCACTCCTTTGTTAGCTTTAGTTGACCATTTTGAAAGGTAACATCGCATAAGTTTTTTATTAAAGAGAAAAAGCTATTTTTAATTATTTTAGAATTTATGAAATACTTAGTTGAATTTACATATAGTTTAAATTTATTATTTCATTTACTTTTTTTCACCGTTTAAATGTTTTAAATCTCTTTTTCCTTCTCTCCAAATTTCTCCAATATTGGAGAGGATAAAAAATAGAATGAAGAAAATTTTTGCTCTCTATTCTCCTATTTCCCATTCTAAGAAATGAATCAAACAACAAAATTTATAAAAATTCCTTTCTTCCTTTCTTTTTATTTCCCTTTATCCAAACATTATGTAAAGGTAACTTGGGTCTATAATGTTCACATCAGTTTTATTCTTAATTTAATATTATAATTATAATTATGTGGGTGGAAAGGTAAGAGAGGAAGTAGCTATCAGGGTACTTATTTCTGCTTACATTTGTCCATTTCCTTAGAATTTTACAAGTTATTATCTACATCATACCTATATTCATTAAACGGGTAATTATCATTTTATGTTATGGAAAATTATCATCCCTACCCTTGTATGTTATGCAATATTATGTACTAAATATAATCAATCTTCTATCACTAGAATATATATTTTTTATCCATCTTTGTGTACGAACTCCATTCAACAAATGTTTTAAATATCAGTCGCAGTTGCCATTGTGATTTTGTCATGTTTGTTGATATTGTGATAAATCACAGATAAATGCGATCGATACGGTCACAATTACGATCATAAACAGTTAAAAAATCTTGATATTACAACCCAGATCATGGTTGCGGACAAACAACATAGTTTTGACTTGCTGCGGGAAATATACGATTACTGTTGCAGTGTAGGATGCAATTTGGAAGAAAAGACATCTTTTTACTTGGTTGCTTTTAGAGAGCATGGACACTGAATAAGATTTAGTGGATGTTCTAATGATTTATAAATGGCCCATTTGCATCTCAAAGTAGCTTTCAAGATTATTTTTGCAGCTCCTCCAATCTTGCCTCCCCAGCTCATGCATCTTTTCTTATTTTCCCTCCCCACTAATGCATCAAACCTCAATATTTTCAGAAATTAATAGCATCTGCAATCTGCATGAAAAATTTGATGGTCCCTTCAGAGTCCAAAATATCAGTAATTATTTATTTCAATTTATCACTGTCACGCATCAATTGATATTTAGATACTAAATATACCGAGTTTAATATCGAGACTTAAATGTAAAAGCAGAGTTTTTTTTTTTCCTGAGAAAAAGTGTTTGCATCAAGTAGTAGAAGAATAAAAAGTTATTTTTCTCTTTTTCCTTTTGGTTACAAACTTAAAAGTATTAAGAGAATTAAATAAGAAACCAGAGTTCCAGTAGCTGCAACTGTTACTGTGTTTCTTCAGTTAAAGGAATTCAGTAGTCAGTATCTTAACAAGAATCTTGGAAAGTGATTAAACACAGACATGAAAACGATAGTGGTATCAAAGTCACTGAATCAATTTAGTAATCCTGAAAGGGAGACATTGTCAATAGTTTGTACAATTGGTGGGGATTTTACGTTTACGTATTTCAATTGCGAATACGTCGTTTTCATGCCACATCTCCTGAAAAATTAATCAGCTTTTAGCTGTGTGAAATTTGTTAGATACCCTGATCATCTTTGATAACCTCATGTTATCTAAAGCTTCCATTAGCTTTGAATCTTATTTAATTCAGTTGAACACAATTATTAGGCAATTCTAGAGCTGTCACACCTGCAATTCTAATCTCTGCAATAATTATGCTTTAATGTCACTACTCACAAAGCTGCTTTGTGATGCAGAGCAACCAACAAATAACAGCAAAATTATAAGGTGATTATGATTATACTTCTATCCAAAATTGACTAATAGTTGGTCACTTGGATGATTATCATTACCTCTAAATTTTCTTTTTTCTCACCACGCTTTATTTTTTAATTGGTAACTAGTAAGATTTTTTCCCAACATATAAAAATGGATAAAATTACACAATCAGGTCGGTCTACTGAGATAGAGATTACAAAACTATGATGGACAACTTCTATGCATTTTTATTTTCACACTTTCAACATTTTAATTAAGAGCATTGCTATATATTGTTTTCCTTTAATTAAAGTGCTTTTGCATTTTATGGGTATACACAGAAGTATCTGGTTTTTTAACAAAGGAAAAAAATTAAAAGAAAATTATTAAATTTATGGTTGTGCTATGCATCATTATTCATTACAATATTGGGGGGAGGGGGGTAAATGAAAATGTCCATGGCTATGGATATGTATTCAAATATAACAGTTAGAAATATATTATGTTTCTTGCTATTAATTCAAATTTAAGATTTATTTTATAGTATTCCTAGATTCAGGCCTCACAGGGTTGAAGATCACTACGCGATTAATATGTGGGGGGTTTGTGAGTTTTGGTGTCCCATATCTATCAATGAAATTTCATGATTGTTCACCTGTTTTGGTATGATTTTGTTCCCCACAACCTTCAAATAATAAAGTTGTTTAGTCTCATTATTTTGTTTTACTTTTGAATCGGTAAAGTTGGTTAAATCATGCGGTATCTTAGTGAGTTTTCCATCATTAACAGTTCGAATCTTGTGACATGGAGAAGCACTTTAAGGTTTCATGTGACCCTCCACTCCACATCCAACCCTAACAACTACTAAACCTGGGTCAAATTTATTCTGTCAGATGAAAATAGGAAAGAACGAAATGGTAAAATGCTTTGCCTTTATGGAATATATATGTTATCTTTGATTATCTTAGTTAATTACTGATGCGTGAGTTGATATGCTTGAATTGGACGCATTATGGCACTTTGACTTGTCATTATTACTGCTATTTTGTGTTTTTTATATTTTAGTAATTGAATTGCATGCATTTTTTATGTCAGATACAGTTGATGACGATCTTTGTATAGAATATTGATATAGATTAGTTATAAAAGAGTGTCTGATTTCATGAATATATGGAATTCACCACCATGTTGGTCAGGTATTTTGGCTTGAAACTCATGGGAAGAAAACTAGACATCAATATAAAGAGTCTCTGATTCAATCTTAAAGTTTGAGGGAATTATGGGTGTCTGTCCACATGAAGCATACTCATTGTGAACAAAAATTACGGTATTTCCCTTTAGCTCATGCCCTGTAGCTCCCACTTGACAAATTTAATACTATCTCCAATTGTAACCGATTAATGTACATTTTGAAAGTTAAAGCTAGTGGGACCTAATCAGTGTTGATAACATCAAAATTAGTACGGTATTTCTTGAGGATTCCATAGAGTTCATGGTACAAAATTTCATTAGAAGACATTCCATAGAGTTGGAAATAATGTGCGAGATAAAAGAAAGGTAGGTGAAGGAGTCAAAGGTGAGATCTTCCTAAGGAAAAAAGCATTCAAACTCAATCATGCTGCACCTAATCATGGTGCATATGTAGAATCTGTGGTGGAAATGCTGTGTGAGATAAGATAATCACGCATGACCTTGTACCTCCCCCCCCCCCCCCCCCCCCCCCCCCCCCCCCCCCAAAAACCCCTCCCAAAATTACAAGATTATTTTGATTTTGTAAGAGGTATATTAATATTTATTTTCTAGGTACCTTGGATCAAGTGAGTCATGCATAAATCCAAAAGGAATAAACGTTTTGTCGGAAGGGAAAGAAAAAAAAAATGGAAAAGGCTGGTTACTATCAACAAGTAGTTTTGGAGAATGCATGACAAGCTTTTATTCACTTAGTTGAGTGGCAGATGATATTTTAGTTTTTGCAGCACACAAGGACAAGCCACAAATCATGATCAACTTCAATACTTCATTGTATACAATATCACTTTTGGTTGGTTTTAGGTTTAATAATACAAGACAATATGTCAAAAAATTCTGATACTTGTCCTTCTCCTTCCCTTCACGAGGTCAAGAGCATGTGAAGTGCACACCTTGATCCACATGGTCCTTAAACCACCCTCTGAGCAAACAGACAACAAGGTCATTTGGGTCCACTTCATATGCATTGATTTTCTTAAAAAAATATTGTTAACTAGAATGAAAAAGATGTTTTATAAAGAGTATTAAACTCCTAGTGAATATTTACTATTTGCAAACATGTTTCCTTACAAAGTGAATTGGACTTTCTTCTCTTTTTACTTTCTTCTATAAATTTCAAATGCCACTCTGGCTAAATGCAATTGATCACATCAAAGTTTCTAATTCCTCTGTTCTTACCTGCTTGCTGCTGCTTATGCTTTCCAAGGAAAAAAACTATCTGACTTTCTGCTTCCTAGTCACTCTAAGACCTTATATCAATACAACTCTGGATAAATGCTATTGATCACATTCATCTAATTATACTTAATATAATTAATTTCACGGCGAAATTTTGTCAAAGAAAGTAAATTACAAGAAATGTAAGGGAATTTAAATTGTAATGATAGAAATAGTAAAGTAGAAGACAAATACTCATCATTTATCTTTATCTCTTTTTTGTTACATTTTATCACCTTTAATATCTATATTTTTTTCTCTCTAACCGAATGTCAATTAGCATTTTGGTTGTTCAAGTATTATTTTTCAATCAAATTTAGAAAAAAAATTCTTGCTAATGAAATTGTTTTGGCTCACTTCCACATGGTTTTGTAGGACGATCAAATCATTCTTACATGCTAAATTAATTACATTTTATTTTACAAATTTTACGTATAATTTTCTTACTTTTTGGAGATTTTTAACCCTTTTTTTAAAAAAAAAATTAGAGATCAGATGCACTGAATTAATTTATTAAAAGTAAAATTCATTAAAAAAATAAAAAGGTTTGAGGTAAAAAAAATGTAACTAAGCCAATTAATTATACTAACAATTAAGTTAATTAATATTTTTTTTGAGAAAAGTTAATTAATATTTTAGAAACTATAAATCTGTCAGATGTGAGCGCAATGTGTATACATGAAATCTAAATTTCAAAATAAAGTTTCCAATAAATCATTTTGTAGTCAGGCTAAGCGTGGGACACCTATTAATTACAGTAAAAAAAAATAATCATGCCGCGATTTAAAAATATAAATTATTAGGTCTTTATTATTAATTAATATGGAGCTCTGAATGGTGGAATCTAATGAAAGACAGGTACTATCATGTGAATGTGAGTTTATGCATAAAACCTAATCCGACTTTGGAGGCAGCCCGTGTAACATAATAGCCCAAACTGCGTGGGGTATATGTTGAAGAATGAAGATCATTTTAAAAATAATTATTGGAGTATTATTTAGTGGTTGATAAATTAGTCTTCGAGTAAAATGTATAGGTAGTTATCATTAAGCAACAACCAAATTTTATATGAAACGTAATTACTCATTATGTAATATGTAAAATCATAATTACTCATGTGTGCCTATAGAATACCTGAATATAAAACATTTGAAAAAAAAATTATAAACACGTGTTATCCAATGATTTACGTTCGAAGAAAAATACAATGAACATGTTAGGAAACCATACGTGCATGCAACTATCATTAGCATTTAGTATTTTACTCATAAAGCAAGCAGTGCACTCAACGTTGGGCCATTATATTGAATGAACAAACATAAAGCCCAATTTTCCGACAAAGAAAAACCAACCCACTCACTTACAGGCCTGAACTCGAGGGGAATCTATTAGTTATTAAACCGGTAGTATTATTTAGCACACTCTCGACTGTTGATTGTTGCTTCCTGCACTCTTACTATTATTTTCTGCACTTTTTCTTATATTTGCATTTTAAAATGAACTTTTTATAATTCAGTGGGAAGTGCAGAAAGTTTTACTCCACACTCTTTTAAGAAAAATACACATGACCAACAATATTAGACCATTTCTCTTTATTACTTAAAATTTATTAAATATTATAAAATTAAGAGAGAAAAAGTTATCAAATAAGATATAAGACAAAAACAAAATGGAATTTTTTTGAATTAACGAGAGTGTGTTAAAAAAATAACTTAAATCTTAACGTCTTATGATTTGATCATGTGATTAAGATTCATCTCTCTTACTCGTTCAAAATAAAATTCATCACACTTAATTTAAACCTTAACCTTTTATGATTTTATCAGAATTTTATAATTATACAATAATTTTTATATTTCTTAATATGAAATACACATTTAAACATACAACGGAGTAAACCTAACTTATTAAAATCAAGTCCAAACCTAAAAAATAAAATTGTGACGGATAACAAGCCTAATTTAGTTCATTTTCATCCATGAGAGAAAATTTTAATAGATAAAATAAGTAAGGAATTGATTTTTATTTTATTTTCCTAAAGTCAAAAACTATATCGAATGATGATGTTAATTGCAAATATCAAATTCAGGGATTATTGACAGCTAAATAATATCGTATGACACGTATACTTACCACGTACAGATACGTCATTATCACTTAACCTGTCACATGGAATATTCTATATTAGATATAATTAATTGACTTAAACTTATGTTAAAGACCAAATTAATTAATAATTATATGAATCGTTATAGATTAAATTTATTTTTTCACATTTTCTAAGCCTAATTTAAAATAGTGACGGAAACGCTGGCTCATTTTTTTTAGAAACTAATTAAATTGATGTTTTACATTTGGTTTTCTTAATTAAACAAAAAAAAAAAGTTATTCAAATACCGAGAAGGACCTTGGTTTTTCAATACCGAGAAATAGTTTTCTGTCCTTATATGCATGAGGTATCCGTGCTTTGAATCTTTAGTTAACTTCATCTGAATTAGGGCAGCTTATAGACCCAGTTGGACAATTCACACGCGTGGTCAATTAATCAGGTAAAAAAAAATACTCTGCTCAATATGCAGTTTCTTTAATTCTATTTTATAACCATAGAAATCATTCATGCGTTTACTTTGACTATTGGTCTTCTTTATATACTTCCTCTTTTTTCTTATTATTTATCTTTAAGATAATATATTCTTTAAAAAAATATGAATTATTATTATAAAAAAATTATTCTTGTTAAAAAAAAATTAGAATGTAGTTATAAATTCATTTTAGTATTTAGTTAAAATATTAATAAATGAGCGTAGTGTTGAAAAAAATTAATACTTTCTTAAAGACGAACATCATTTATATATATAATATGGTGGATTCTACGGTATATGAGAATTGAAAAAAAAAATTGAAGACTTGTACCAAGGTTTTGAAATTTTTAATCTACAAGAATATGTAAAACTTTTCAATTTTGAAGGCCATAATATATCAATAAACGTTCAATTGAATTTCGATATCATTTGCATCTATACTTATGCTTGAATTAAGACTTGGCAATTTATTTACAGAAATTCGTAGCTGGCTACACACCATCTAAACGTAGGCTTGTGTTTATACGTGGTTTCGAGAAATTAATTTTTATTCTAAGTATTTTAATGGTGATTTAGGGTCCTAATTAAACATAAGTTTAGATAGAACTAAGATTTTTTTTATTTTAAAGTTTACATTCAACTCAAACAACGTTTTGTAAGTGAAGATGATTAGGGTGAAAAAGATTAGAGTTCAGACTTCAGAGTGATCATTTAGTGATAAAAGATGTTAGAATTCACACTATTAAACTTATGTTTCATTAGATTTTTTTTAATTTAAATAGTTGTAATTAATATTCTTAAAAAAAGTGGTTTGATTAATCAAGGATTAATTTAAAAAACATTAAAAAAAATTGACTAATGAGAAGACAAATAACATAACAATTTTTTTGGTTAAAAAACCCAAATCATCAAAACTCCCATAATTTTTGGAGGTAACATAGACACTCTAATTTATATGATTTTTTTAGGAGCTCTGATTTATATGATCATTTTAGATTAGTGTATTAATTAACTTCCTAATCTTTTCTTTTCATTCCATGCTCATCCACCATCTCTCTTCCTTCTTCATACCACATAAGCCAAATTATGATCAGTTGATCACCGCCTCCATTGTTCACCGTGTCTAATGGCCATTGCATGTTATCCAACTGTTACTTCAATTCGTTCATTTCTCACAGCATGCTACAACCTAGTATAGTGAGTTGTGATTGGATATTTGACAATACAATACGAGTTGTGACAAAAAAAATTCTGAGTTTTAAACGTAGCTACAGGATCATGTTGTCATCATCTCACGGTCCAAATTTTCTATAGTGATATTCTATTTCACTATTTAATGTATAAAAATTATTTTTCAGCGTTAAATTCGTAAAATTAACATGTCATTTATTTCCATCTCACTCACTCCTAACTACCAATGAAAAGAATTTAGTCCGATTTTTAAACTAAAATAAATATTATTTTCTATACAAATATATAAGTATCTTCATATTTTGACAATCTCGTGCAGTGGTGATTTGATCTGAGAAGGTGCGTGGCAATTCACACTTCCACGTGACTAGTTGTGGTTTTCTCATTACTGTTTTCTGGAAGCTCAATTCCTTCCATTCATATCATGAGGTTGAAAGGAAGCATGACTTCTGTGCTGGATATTAATTATCGATGCTGCAAGGTGAACAACCATTTTGAGTTTTTTCTTTTTTTCTGTACTTGCGAAAAATAAAGGAATCAATTATATTTCGATATGTTATGGATTGATTTTCAATTCTGAGCGATTTAATTTAATTTAGGTTACTTTAAAGCATTTCATAACACACACAAGGTTTTACATAAATTTGTCATATTCTTCGATAAGTAGAAATTAATTATTGGTTAAATCAGTAACTAGATATTTTACACTAATAACATATAATTTTTAAAAAATGTACACTAATAACATAGTTATTATCAATATATGTGTGTATTTTGAAATATTGGCCTACGGATAATGGAAAATATAGAGAATTATTTGTGAAAATGGCTTTAACTGGAAAACCAGTCTTGTTCAAAATATTAAACCCATCATTTGAATTACAATCATAGACTTGGAGCTCATCCTTTTTCCCCTTCCCAACAAAAAAAATAATACTGGAGGACTGTTAGATAAGTATACGACCAAATCAACAACTGTAACGAGGCTATAGATGTGCAACTGTCACACTCTCCCAGCATGAGAATCCAGTGTGACCCGCATATCCAAATCAACAAATAACGGTGGCCACAGTTTGTTTGATTAATTTCTCTAATCTGCAAAGAATTCAAAAAAAAGTGCCCACTAGCCCAGTGTGTGTATATAGTGTGTATTTTCACATATTATCATGCACTAACAAAATGTAGAAGGGGGTGGTGGAAACATCTTCCAATTAGAATGACCCACACCAGAGACAAAATATTCTTCATTCGATCGCTATATCATATGTTTAAGGCTGTCTTCTTAGCCAGCTGGTTCATCTCTTCAGAACAACCGTTAGGTTTAACTGCAAACCACGGCTCCTATCATAACCAATCTATTGCTCCCTTCATGCTAGACAAAATTAAATGAGGTTGGCTATCCATCCTTGTTTATGAAACTTCCAGGAAACCACAAAGAAACTTCCATTTTTTCCTTCTTTTTTTCCATACTAGTTGTTGCCACTTAGAGGAGTTAACTAATATATATGGAGAGTTAATTTATTTATATGTAGTAATCGAACATAAATATTAAAGATTTACAATAATTTATGCTACTCAACCATTTGATTTAAATTTTCTTAGTGAGAGGTATTTTATTCTGAATTTTGATTCTTTAATGTAGTTACATTCAGGTCATCAATTTTCTTCTTATTTTTAATATATGAATTAATGACACCTACATATATTAATGGAGTATATATTAACCTAGCTTCAAGGGAACCAATTCGTCTTGTCCAAATAATGGGTCAACGGGTAAAATCATGAAGCTACTAATTATCTTTGAGTAGTTGTACGTGCGTAAGTACCTGGTCTTGAGTCCCTAACCAAATTCAAATGCAATTTGCAACATTTGCATTCAACGCTGATGCCATTATGTGGTATGTGTGGGAGCAATGCAGTGCGATGGCTAGTAATTGGTAGATTGAAGGAAGAAATTTTAATTAAAGGTGCATGAAGGATGAAATAGGGAGATTCCAGTTTCATAGCTTTGCATTATAAATTATTCAAGTGAAGTACCGATGGATATTTTTGGTTTATACAAGTATAGCTTCAAAACTCAAGATCAGTTGAAAAATTCATGCACCAATTAATTCATTTACGTATTTGGCGATGATAAAATTTTCTTTTCACTCGAGTTTTGTTGGCCAAATTCAAAGATTAGTCCAAATTTAATATGGGGAAACATAAGATGGGTTTAGTGATTAAGAGAGAAGGAAAAATATGAATGAGATCACATATCGAATTTGGCTGTCATCATAGATGAGATAACTGATACATGTTGAATTCATCTCCCATTATATGTTTTCTTTTGGAGTTTCTTACAATTTTTTTCAAAATATTTATTATTTTATAAAAATCAATAAAATATTAATTATTTTTTTGCAATAATATTAGCACTTGTTAGTATTTGACTTAAGTATTTTAATAAATTCAGAATTTCATCATAATAATTTGCTTAATTCATGCTCTTTATTTTATATTATTTATCTTTTAAGATAATGTATACTTATAAAAATCAATAACTACACAAATTATTGTAACAATAATTATTTTTAACTAAACCATATTTATTAAAAGCGTGAAAGTTTAATTATTAATCTATTAAAATATTAATGTTTAGATAATTTAGTACTAAATAAAGATAATATTAAAAAAATAATGAATATTTAAAAAAAATGTTTCAAATCAAATTAAAAGTGCCAAAGAAATAATAACATTATAACATGAGAATCTTTAAAAAAAAAAAGACATTATAACATGAGAAGGAAGATCTATATATATATATATATATATATATATATATATATTATTATATTATTATTATTGATTGTCATTGTTCTGGTAGCTCTTGGCTCTTGCTGACCGATACCAGATCATAATCATTTTTCTAATAGGTTATAATGTTCTCTATTTATGACATACGGATGTTGAGTTCAACCAATCGATTTGAAAATTGAAAGTAGTGCCATTCACGTACACCTGTTTTGTTTCACCACTGATTAAGGAACTGGGGACATATTCGTGGGTCACGTCCAATTTTGGTCTCCCCAATTTATGTAGATGAGTCTATGTTTATTTCTATCTTGCTGTAGGGTCACATTGAGTACACCCGTGTGAAACCAGGGTATAGCTCATATTTGTTAATTAAACAACATCTAATTCCAATTCTAATCAATCACGGTCTTCTGTCGTTTCTCATCAGCAATGTATCATTTTTAATCCTGTAGCTAAAGCTTATCAGTCTTGGGTGTCCACCTGTGCCACTCTTCACATTAAAGGGAAATTAACCTTTTGAATAAATATGCATTGTCTTAAACGTGTCAAGTAGTTTATCAAAGGTATTTCATAATTTTTTGATATAGTTTATTATACTAACTCAATATATTAAAAAATTGCACAAACTAAAAATATCAATTATTAATTTTTATATAATTATAAGACACAATGATAATGGTAGTGGTCATAGCTACTACAACAATAATAATAAAAGCAATAATGGTAATAGAAACCAACAAATTAAAAGAGAAAAATATAATTATTAAATAAGAAATAAAAATGAGTATGTTTTATTGTTTGAGTATTTTGTATCTAGGATGAGCATGACCCAATCACCAAAATCAAGGTGAGCATGACTAGGTCGATCGCATGAATTTGATTTGTCTCAACGTTGATTTAATTTGGATGACTTGGGTTTTGACTTTTGAAATAAGAATTGATGTATACTTTTAAAATCATTTTAGATTATACTTTGGATCAAACCAACCTGATTTAGTGTTCTATATTTTTTTAAAAAAGGTATAACTTTTTGGATAATTGTATGTTAATAATATTTTATCTAATAAATAAATTTTATTTAATATGATATTATATTTACAATGATACCATTTATTTTAAAATACATATTATAAAATATATCTCGATCTAAGTTTATATTTCTTCTATTATATGATTTAATTATATATAGTGTTAATATTAATATATTATGTTAAAACATTGGATTGACCTAAATTTGTCCCACATTTTTTTGGCTCTTAATCAAATCAAGTTTGATTCAAATAAACAACCTAGTAAAAAAATTCAGGCTAAGTAGGAATAATGAGAAATCTATCATAACCCGCTCCTCACTCACCCCTATTTGGTACTTAAGATGAAAAAAAAGTTGTTTCAAGGTTTATTATGTAAAAATAGTTGTTTTTTTTCTTGTTCATCTTTCCTTGATTTATGTTATCTAATGATGTTTTTTTTAAATCAAATATGCTGTCAGGTATCATATTTTTTAGTAAATAAACTGAATCCTTATAGTTTATTATAGGTTTCTCATTTTAAAATTAAAGTCTTAAATATGTAACCGTATTACATACTTTAAAAAAAATTGAAGTTTAAATTTAAAATCATTAGTTAAAATATTTTTATGCTAATTAATTAATGTGTTTGAAGTTTAAATATTTTACCGTGTCTATGCACCTACAATAAAAAAAATAATAGACTTCTATTTAATTAAGGGATTTTCTATTACGTGTCCATGAACACATGGTAAGAAGTAAAAAATAAAATACTACCATATTTTTTATTAAAAAAAAAACTATTTATTACATCTCAAAAAGTACAAAAGTTACTCAATACTAATAATTAACAGCTTAATGACTAACCTTGCAATTATCAGCCAATTCAACTATTAGGTTAATTTTTCCAACCAAATAATTATTCTAATTCCTAAGCACAGCCTCACAGGCAAAAAAATTAAAATATTACAATTTAAAAAAAAATTACAAAATTACTGTAATTTGAAAGATAATTACAAATATATAACAAGCAATGATGTCCTAGGGAGACGCGACCCAGGCCTAGTGGCAACACAGTCAGGTGCAACTAAGGTGGTGGCGACAAGTGTCATTTTGAGGCGGAATGCGTAAAAACTTTGGAAGATCATAACTTTTGACTGAAATGTCCGAGGTGAAACCTGTGGCCACGCGCTCAAAAGTGAGAGGAGAAACCGCTAGCAAGTTCTCAAAAGGGACTTGCCCAAAATGCTCAAAATTAAGAGAGATAATTAGACAAATACAAAATAACATGCAATTCACTAATTGAATGAACAAAAAATTAGAAAACAAGAAAATTTTTGGAGGTTCGAAGATTAAATCACAATTTTGAGGCACTTAGAGACCTCTTTTAAGAAAAAAATTTGGGCTTGGGAACTTGCCAGCGACTTCTCCTCTCTATTTCGAACGCGTGACCACCGGTTTCGCCTCAATCGGACATTCCAGTCAAAAGTTATAACCTTCCGAATTTTTTACGCATTCCACCTCAAAATGACACGTGTCGCCATCACCTTAGTCGTGCCCACTGGGCTTGGGTCACGCCTGAATAGGGCGTTACTATACATTTGTAATTATCTTTCAAACTGTAATATTTTAGTAATTTTTTTTTAAATTACAATATTTCAATTTTTTTTCCCCAGTCTCGCGCAATAAAATGTCCATCGCAGGTAGCGTGACTCTCATCTCAAATATTTTTTGTCATTTTGTTAAAAGCTTTTCTAATTTCCATCGTTAAAAAATAGTCAATTAATTCATCTATCCCTCACCAGCCAGTCAGAGCCTTCGACAGCACGAGATTTGCTTTTGTTTTTTCTTTTAAAAAAAGTTAAAAAAGTGTGAGAGATCAATTTCCATAGATACAAACTCGAGATTATACAAATGAATCAAATGATATGATATTATTTTAATTTGATAAAAAAATTACGTTCTTATATATAATTATGTCAAATATTTAGAATTTTTTTTTGTCATTTAAGATAATCTTATCCGATTAGATGAAGATTATTTTGGTGATAAATTTTTTTTTCTTCCAAAATTGTGATGATTTTTACAAAAGGGTTAAAGGCTTTAAAGCTCTCCCTTTTAATGCCACTACTACGTGCAAAAATGCAACTAGCCCCAAAGATGATGAGTGACAGAGTCTGAGTCTTCCTTTCCTAGTTCCCTTCCCCTTCCATAAAAGCACCCCCAAACCTCAAAAACCCACAACACCATTAACAAAGTGAAACATTAGAACATACAAACATAGCTCAATTTGCAATAATGTCCTCGTCCCCGTTCCCTTCCTGCTTCCGCCCCTCCCCCACCACCGAATCCCACCCTCCTCCTCCCCCTCCGCCGCCGCCGCCGCCTCACTCCACAATCTCCAACCTCACAATCTACCACACCGACACAGGTCCCGTGTCCCTAACATGGTCACGCTCCATTGTAGGACGCTCCCTCCACATTCAGCTCCACCAAAGCCAAAACCCCTTAGATTCCCCACCCTACCCTAACCCCACCACCCTCTCCTTCCACATCCACATAAGACCCTTCCTCTTCTGGAAAAGGCACGGTTCCAAAAAACTCGCCCCCGACACTTTCCTCTTCTGGAACCTCTCCAGAGCCAAATTCGGCGCCGCCCCAGAACCCCTCTCGGGTTTCTACGTGGCCCTCGTCGTCCACAACCACATGACCCTCCTCATCGGCGATTCCACCAAAGACGCGTTTTCCAAGTCCAAGGCCCGCCACCCAAACACGCCACAACTCCTCCTCCTCAAAAAAGAGCACGTCTTCGCCGACAGGCTGTACACCACGCGCGCCACGTTCGGAGGCAAAGCGCGTGAGATTCAGATCGATTGCGGCTACCACGACCACTCCAGGCTCTGCTTCAGCGTGGACGGAGAGAAGGTGCTGCAGATTAAGCGGCTGAAGTGGAAGTTCAGAGGGAACGAGCGGGTCCAGGTTGACGGCGTGCACGTGCAAATCTCGTGGGATCTTTATAACTGGCTGTTTGATAAGAACAACAACAGCGCCGCCGACGCGCACGCCATTTTCATGTTTAAGTTCGAGGAGGACGAGGTTGAGGCGGTCGGGGATAGGAACAACGCGGTCGGACTGTGGAATTTGGGGGTTTCTGAATGGGGCAAGACTTGGTCCTCTTCTTCGCTCTCGTCTTCCGGTGGGTCTTTCGGTGGAAGCTCTTCGGTTCTGGAATGGTCCAGTGTGGAGGAGAATGAGTTGGTCGTTCCCGTTGGTTTCTCTTTGCTCGTTTACGCTTGGAAACGCTGAAGGGGTACTATTGGAATTTTGGATTGGTTTTCTTATGTTAAATGCTGCACTGCTAACTGATTAGAATTTAGGATACATGTGTGTGCTTTTTTCCCCCACTAACCCATTTGTTTCGTGGACATACATAATTAGAGGTTGAATAAGTTGAATTAGAATATATAAGCATAAGCATGTGAGAATCTATTAGCGGATTCGAACTTGATAATTGATGTTTTACAGATTCTTCTTTTGGAAGTAGATGGAGCTCTGTGGTGATTCTTTTTTTTTTTTTTCTCTCTTTGCACTTGGTATCTTGCTACCATGTAATGTAAATTCTTTATTGTAACTCATTGTTTGCAGCCGAGAATCAAATTGATTCGGGCGTGATGAAACGAATTTGTTGTTAGTTTGATGTTAATTCGTGACTTTCTCAAGTCCAAAAGTTCAGCTGTATTCTGTTCTCTTAGTTTTTTTCATCAGTTTACCACATGTGACAAACACATGTGACTAATTGTGAAAAATGTTAACATTGTACGAGGAAATTTGTCTCATTAAACAAAATTAACATGGTTTTAAGGATCAATTTGGTCACCTAGAAACATTTTACGGAATTAAAGTAAAACTTTTTTGAAATTAAGAGAACAAATTGACAAATAAAGATGCATTTTAATTTTTAAGCAAACAACAATTTGCTTATGATTAAGTAATGGTAGTTATCCCATCTGGGTGTGCTGAGCAGTTGAGTTTTGATTGGAATAGTAGTCGTGGTGTGCATTCCAAGTGTTAGTTAGACCAAATGGCATGTGAGGGTAGGACCGGTTCTTTTCTTCTTTTTAATTAGATGCATTGGCTAATATGGCAGGTATGTGGTGGTAGTAGTAGCCCTTGTGTGACCGAAACAAACAGTCAAGTTGGTTGACCTAGTCCACCCAGAATCAATTTATTCAATTGGTTAACATTAGTTGACAACTCAACCTAACCCAACCAATACAATACTGTTTTCTTTTAACTTTTCTCACCAAAGACCCTGTAGAAGAAGAAGCAGTTGACAGTTGCATCGCCTAACGGGCGTGGACCACATGAGTTTGCTGTTTAGATAATGATTCTTGTTCTATTAGTCTTTAAAACGAAAATAAAAAACAAATTCGTATCTGCCAGCTATTTTGTTGAGGCTGGCTCAAACCTTTGTTCTTTTACTTGGTCAATAATGATCAGTTTATATGAATTTCATTTGGTTACGTGGTCTATTATTTACAGATAATTAACGTTTGTAATTAGGATATTCAAATCAGAATGTCCACGGAACCTACACCGGGATATTTTTATCAGCGAAATTTTGTTGAACTTTACACCCGGTACTGCTCCTACTTCAAATTTTGTTATTTTAGTGATTATTGATTTATAAATTAAATTTTCAAATTTTAATTAGTTAGTAAATTATAAATATTTAAATTGACAATTTTTTACATATCTAATAATAGTAATAGACAACAAATGTGCATTGTTATATAGAATACAAATAGTATTGATATTCATGGCTCGTTTTATCATTCAAATGTTTGCCAACAATGTTGCCATCCAAATAAAGTACTTTTAACGTCTTCCCCGAATATCAATTCTTGCGGATTTATGATATTTTGATAATTTTCCCTTCACGCATTATCTAATTCTGTATTGAAACATTTAGAAAAATAAAAATAACTTCAATGGAAACATTTTATATATTTTTTCAAAATATTGTAATAAGCATTCATAGAGCATGTTAGAAGGTAAAACTACTGTTAAATATTACTAATAAATTTTATGAAATATTTAACTTTGATGCTCACCACAGAAGATTTTCATTTGTACTAATGTGCGGCTATTTAATGAATATGAATTTCTTTTTTGTGTACTAGAGATATTCTGTAGCTGATATTTTAACACGTTATTAACGTGACTAAAATCATTAAAAGATACATTATTATATCTACTCTGCTTATTAATCATGAGATATATTGGTCAAGGAAATAGAATTTTTTATTAACAATTATTTCTTATACATAAAAAAATGAAAAAAAAATATAATACTTGTACTTTAAGTCATTTAGCATATTTAAAAGAGTATATTTAATGGTTATATTCTTGGTGGGAGAATTAAACATTAATAATAAAATTAGTTATAAAAGATAAAATGTCAATCACGCATTAATTCATTAACTATTAAAGTTATATTTGCGTTTTCTTTTTTTTTTTTA
>PYAF01002670.1:933452-945864 GCA_007407185.1 Glycine tomentella | reverse complement strand
ATAATAAAATTAGTCCTTATATTTCACCAATCAAATTAGTTTGTAAGATTTGTGACATGGAAATTAATCTGATGAAAATAAATTATATTTAAGAACCTTAAGCACAATTTAACTTCATCATTTGAAAACTAGTATGACCAATCCTATATCATTTCCTATATCTTTTCAAGACTATGTAATTTGACTATTTAGTCATACTAGGTTATAGTACAAAACACATTTATATTAACAATATATCAAAATTAAATTCTTATATGTAATGAATTAGTTATGACAAAAAAAAAAGTCCACACCTCTTGAGTTGCATATGCCTTGAAAAGAAAACAAATAAAAATAATAATAAATGTGATTGAAAAAATAGATAAAAGTTTAAGAACTTCTGCATGGCAAAGAGTTAACCATGGTTTTCTAAAATAGTGTTACATGTGTGACATTATTATTTGTTACAAATATGTTTAGATTGTGGAAAGAGATAGGAAAAAATAGGTGAAGTTGTTTATCAAGAACAACCCACATAAAGTTTGTCCGGTATAAGATTTCGTATAGTCCAACTCATTTTTTAAAAGGGTTCAAATTTAAGTTTTTTAAAAAGCATATTTAAATAAAAAGTTTGAGTTTGAGTTGCAAAGTTAGATGTCATCCATGGATATCTTCTTGTAGGAGTGTTGAATGTTTATACATGGCATGGCTATTCGTTAACTTACATGTACTCTTAGACTACTTTAACAAGATTTGAATAGTACCATATACATATAAGAAGAAAAGACATTACATTGCATGTGCACATCATTATTAGTGTTTTTGGCTCATATGATTTTAGTGATGTGAATGCCATATGTATATTGTATTGTACCTATAATGAAGTATGCGTGATTCCATCCAAGACTGTTGGATTTGTTTGATATATGTGAAAACTACTATTGTGACTTGTAACGCAATTAATGTGATATATATATATATATATATATATATATATATATATATATATATATATCAAGATTAAGGATATGAGAAGGGTTATTATTAGGATACCGCTATGTCAGTCCTAATTATTATAAATGTAAATGAAAGGATATTCTCACCCTAAGTTATAGAAAAATATGATTTTAGTAAGAGAAATAGAATGATGTTATTAGTATCCTAAACTACTAATAGCCTTAGACTTGATCTTGGTAGATAATTCTTATAAGTATCAAAGAAAATTTCTTATATAAAATGTGTTTTTGTTTACTTGTACGCATGTAACAAATTCAAATTCTCGCTCTTTGAAAGTGTGAAAATTCTTATAGTCACTTTGATTCTTATATATGTATCATACATCATTTTCATTTTGTGACATGTGTACCATTTTTATATCAAAATAAATCAATGTATTTCTTCTTATTTAATTAAAAGATACTCTTACGTTCATTAATTTATTTAATTAATACTGTTTTTTTTCAATTAATGTTAAGCATAATAGAATATTTAATTACAATTTGCCATCAAAGCTATCTCCCATAAATAATTTTTAAGGTTTTTCAAAATTAAAATTTCAAATATTTCACTTATATCTATAATTACTTGTGCAATACAAGAAATAGTTGCAAGTTTTTATACATAAATAAATAGTTAGGTTAAAAAACAGCACAGAACATTTGGAAATATGCATGTACTTAGCTCATTAGTTAATACATTGTAGCCTCACGATATTGTCATTGAATTAAAAAAACGAAATACTAATAAGAGTTGTATTAAAATCTGAAATAGTATAAAGAATTTCCTTTACGCGTTAAAAACTTTGAAACGTCAACTTGTTAATTTGTGGAAGCCAGTTAAAGAGTAACAAACAGCCTTTATTTTGTTCTTTGCATTTCAAATATTTGGATACTTTTCACTTGGGCTAGAGTTTAGAAGGTAGGAAATAAGCATTGCACCTACATATTATAAAGTCAAAGTAGGAGCCATTTTTCATTTCAGATTTCAACTTTCAAGCTTTCGTAGCCCAAAGGACGGTGCTTTCGGTTGCAAACTTGCTACCTTGTTTCCGCAGCAATGACTCTATCTGAATATTATTACACCAAAAAACAATTAATATCGTTTGCTAAGTATATAAGCCAACTATTATGACTTTTTATTTACCATTTGTTTGGATTATTTTCATAGCTACTCGCACCACAAAGAATTCTCAACAAATAAAAAGTGAAAAGTTTAAAATATAAAAGGACAATAATTTAATGATATTAATATATTTTTTATTCAAATATTTGATTAATTAATATCCCTAAGACACTGATTTAAAAATCTAAAATATATATGGGTACTAAGTTTAATTGTTGGCAAATGTGATTAATATGTGGTCCTCGAGTACGACTTATATCGACCAGCATTATTGTTGATGCAACATTTACGTTAAAAAATCTTTACAGTTTACACCCTGGCAGGACTTTTGCACAACATTGCTAGATTATTCGTTACGCTATGAGCAACGGGCAAAGCGAATATTATATTGTGTTTAATGCATTTGATGATCAGATAGGGTAATAATGCAGATGATAATATTCTACTTCTATCCAACTTGATCTATAATTTTTTTTCCAACGAAAGTATTTTCTTAGTCGACAACTAGATTTTTTTTTTAAATGTAGAAATTATTGAAATGATCTTTAACTTTCTCAACAAAGTCTTTTCTGCATATAATTAGAAATTGAACTTCAATCAACATACATGGAAGACTCAGTTATCAGTTTATTGTATAAAAATTTGTTAAGTATGGTATAGTGGGTTTGCTTGAATCCCAACTTACTCAATATTAGGATATTTGCTTCGATGTTTTTGTAGGGAATAAAATATTCCTTTCTCATTTTAATGTCTTCCTTTCCCTTCATAGACTATTTAATATGTATTTTTCTAATATCAATAATGTCATAAAGATAATAATTTGAAAATAAAAATATAAAATTTGAATTTGAAAAGTATTTATTGTATTAAAATATAAAATTTATCTAATGTATACTTTTAAAGGTGGAAGATTTAATAAGATGTATTAAATGTATTTTAATTAATATTCTTAAATCTTAAAGTACCCTTAAGCAGGATCTTTAAATACTATAAAAAGTTTTTTTAAAGGATACTATAAAATGTTATGAAGTTGAAATCTTACTTTCAAATTTCAGTACCTAGTTTTTTTTGTGCATTAAGATATCGTAGCACATATATCGATGTAAAAAAATAGATTAATTTAGACATATATTTCTATGGGGTTTAGCGAATGCAATTTCCTTCAGCTTTTCTCATTCTTTGTTTGCAACGAAATAATAATAAACCGTATTTATTGTAAATAGAAAAAATTTATTTGTTTTATTTTATGAAGTATACTTTATAAAATACTGAATCTATTTAGTATTTGCATTTATTATGCAGTATTTTTTAAGATATAATTAACTTTAATTTGACTTGTTTTACACTTATCCGACACGTATTCCTTTTAAATTTATGAAATGATGCTTTGATTTTAATATTGTGATTTGTAAATGTCAACAAGTACAGCACGAAATGAACAAAGTTTCAATATTGTTGTTCGAGTAGGATTGATTTGATGTTAATTTAAGGAGCACTAGATGAGCTCGCAGTGGCAAACAACTATGAGATGATTAAATATAAATTCTATAATTATATATAGATAATTAAAATTTAATATTAAAAATTTATATGATTGTTTTAAGTGATAACATTATATTAAATTTTAATCAATCAATTTTGATTATATTATTCAGATTTAATCATTTTATTTTTATATAAGATTTTTTTTTTCATATGATATATCATCTATATCTATATATAAGTGTGTTGATATTATTTCAAAACTTTAGAGGAAAAAGTACAATGCATAACTCAAGTGGGACTCTCTCAACATAGTTATAAATATAAAGTGATTCTTTGTATGGTGGAAAAATGAGTTAAATTTTGGAGACTCATTTAGTGTTTATAAATATACTTATAGGTTACTCATTAAGAAGGTTATGACAAGTAACATTGATAATAAGATTTAAACTTATATTATTATAGAATATGAGTCTGATTCCGAACAACTTTATTGATTTTGAAGTGAATTTTGATGTGAGGTTTTCTGGCCACAGGGTAAACCTCAACAAAAACCCTTGCAGACGCTTAATGTACAAGTGATCAAAATGTTTTTCCGCCACAGGGTAAGAAACTGGGCCCTGTGCATTCAAACACGTACCACACACGCCCTTCCTAAATAAATGAATCAAAATGTTTTTCTTTTGGCCTAATATCACAACAGTGATTCCTTTTGTACCTTTTTTTTGGTCTCAATACACATTTGCTTTTTTGTACATTCTGAATACAAAGGATTTATGAAAACTAATTTTTAAAACAGAAAACAGGAGTCGGTAGTGTATTTAGAAAATATAAAGGGCAAAAAGAAACCTCCTGTCGTATGCTAAAACTAAAACATTTCAAGCCCATGAATACACAAAGCACAAATCTCAAGCCTAGATGTGAGGTGACCATATGGACTGTCTTTCTAAGCACGATCCATATCCGTACATCGGCACATCATTTTTTGCGAAATAATTTGATCTGAGAAAAGTTTATTCGTGTCCTTATAAAATTCAGGGACAATGTTATACGATATTAAAATTCGATGACTAAAATTAAGATTTAACAAAAATATATGAATTGAAAACATATTTTATAATAAATTTGCCTTGTAGGATTGAATTGGGAGCCCTAAACAAACTCAGGAATATGAGGTCCAACAGCCCACAACTCACTATCACTCATTTTTGGGCTTTAGGGTATGTTTGGTATAAAGGATGGAAATATAATTTTTTTAATTAAAGTAAAATGTAAAAAATGAGTCTAACAAAAAAAAATCCAAAATTTATCTCCAATATTTTTTCTCTCCTTTCTACCCAATACACCATTAAATTTTCAAATACACTGCTAAGTGCTACATCGACTATTGTAACATTAATCAAGATTCAAGAATACATAGTCCAAAAAATGTAGAAACAAAGGAACTTCCCATTTACTAAAGAAAGCATTTTACAACGAACAGAGACAAAACAAAGCAACCATTTAGCTATTGCCAAACTAAGAAAGATATACATCAGAACAGAAAGACTGAGCAAATAAACATTTTTCTTCCTTTATCTCATCTTGGGTTGCTTATATAGTTCTAAACCCCTATAGTTCAGAACCTGAGTTTCTGTCAAAGCTTTTTTACTTCACTGTTAAGGTTGAAGCTGAAGCAGCATTAATCAAAGATGAAGATGGAGGAAGGCAATGCCTTTGGCCACTACTACTTTTAATTGCTAAACGTCGCGACGATGAAGGATTGGAGGAACTCTCGTACCTGCAGGACTGGCTTCTTATTTTCCTCTTTTCACCTTCTTGAACCCTGTCTGATGCAGCTTGTGGAACCTTTGTGTCATTTAGGCCAGGTGGGAGAACACAGTTGCACAGAAGACCTTCATGTAAAGGGACACAACTTAAAGAGTAAGGAGGAATATTTACTAGTTGATTTGGACTGGGAGGCACAAAATTCTTGTTTGCAAGGTCCACCATAGGAAGTTACGAACATCAGTTTACATAAGAGGTACATATTAAATGTGGAAAGAAAATTGTTGCCTAATCAAAATTTAAATATATCAGTAGATGCTCCAAGAGCATTCCTCTTGTCACTTTGTGCAAAGGGTATATTGTGCCGCAAGAAGCATGCTTCTTTGTGAACAATGAATTCATAGCTACAATCCATCAAATAAAAAATGATTTTTTTAAATGTTATTCCTGAGGTGTTCTTGGTGTGTTCTTCATTAGAATTGAAGTTCCACTTTAATAATCCATGTTGACATTGATGCAAATATTCACTACACAAATCACTAATGTAAAACTCTAATTTTGATTGAAAAACAACACTAAAAAAAACATAAGAAACTCTAATTTTTGTCCGAACAACACTTAGATGCAATTCTACAAGTGCTTCGGACAGTGTTCTCCCATCACAATTAGAGTTTTACCTCAATAATCTATTTTGACTTCTAATGAAAACCTCTATTACACAAACCACCAAGCTCCATTTATAATTAGAAAACAACACTAAAAGCACATATAGAACTGCATGAGAAGTTTTGTCCTTAAAAAATTACCATTACAAGCTTTTATTATTATATCAACAAAGTCAAAAAAGAAAAAAGAAACATGCAAAGTCTAATTAAACAAATTTTCGAAATGAAACTTCAATTCTAAATGAAAAACATCATAAGCACGTATAGAAGAGCCTCTAAGTTTTGTCTTTTTGTCCGTAAGAAAATATCATTACAAGCTTTATTAAATCCAACAAAGTTGAAAAAAAAATGTGAAGTCTAATTAATTTAGAACCCAGCAAGCAACAGCTATTAGAAAAAACAGATAATTTCAAACACAACATTCAAACAAAATGATAACAAATGTTATGTTTGGTTAAACTTCTTTAGAAGTATTTTCAAAAATAAAAAAAAAAAGATAAATTTTTTCATAAATAAAAATAAATTATTTATAGTTAATTTTTAAAAGTTCATCAATATAATCTTTTCTAAAAGATGAAATGACATCAACAAATAAATTAGTATTTCATTTTTTTCTTCTTTTTAGCTTCTTTTTTTTAAAGTACTTCTAAACAGACCCAAAATAGATAACCATTGGAGCTTCCGGTGGTGACAGGCGAAAAACCAACGAAAACAAACTATAAAAGACAAAAGAAGTTAATTAACGACGAGAATACTATGATCCATCTATTCCCTTACCAAGTCGAGCAAGCCGGTTGACCCAACGAGGGATTGACTTTCCGGTCAATTTGAGACAAACATCGTTACAGAAATGGTTGCAATTCTTCGAAATGAGATGATAGGTGTTGCCAGAGTAATCCTGAGCCAGCTTCTCCATGAATGCTCGAAAACCCTTCGGACCCAGATCTGTTGTTCCGATGAAAATTGACTTTCTGAAAGTGAACCCAGGGCAGTGTTTCGGTTGCACTTCGAAAATCCCCGTTGTGTCGTGCTCGTGCGCACCAAAACCATATTCCACTCCATGAACTACAGCAAAAAAAAAATTAATTATCAACAGGTAAAGGGAATTGGGTTAAATAAAGAGAGAAGTTTTTGAGATATAAGGTTGGTCCGGTGTTTAAGGAAGAAGGGAAGAAGAGAAAGATTGCGTTTCGAATCTCTTGTTAAAAAAAATAAAATTAATATTTGCTGATAAAAAAGAATGGTGTGATTTGTTTGGTTAATGGTTAATAGTGATTAGTACCTTGAACCCCAGAATGGTAGACTCCAAGGCCAAGCCAATAAGCATAGCCGTTGATTGGGGTGAGATCATAGACGTTGAGGTGAACGGGAACTGTGCCAGGCTTGTTCTTGCGTGGCCCTGACACAAGCTTGCGCAGCATTATGGTGTGAAAATAAAATGTGGAGGAAATAGAATTACAAGGGAAGATTGATTGAGAAGGAGAAGGTGCAAGTTGCAAATAGAATTGATTGAGAGAGTCAGAGGTTTGAGAAAAAGAGAAAAAAAAAAAGTGGTCCTTTTTAGTTTGGAAGAAAGGAAAAGGAAGAAGAAGAATCTGTATGGCTGTGGGTGCAGCCTTGGCATCTATCGGCAGCCGAAAGCTCTTTTGCTTCACCCACCTTTCACTTTTTATTTATTATTATTATAATTATTCTCATTGTAATTATGATTCTCCTCCTGTGCTGTTCCTGTTTCCTGTTACCTAGTGGTTATATTACAAGTCTCTCGGGTCTCTCTCTCTTTTTTTATTTTTTTAGCATAAAAATATGTCTAAATACTAGTAGTACTACTTTAGCTCAGTTCTTATTTATAAATTCTTAATTATCTACTTTATTAATATTAAAAAATTAGTTTAATTAATAGTAACAAATTTATCTTAAATTTATTCCTATATTTTTTAAAAATACAATTATCAATTTATCATTAATATTTTTTTACCTTTTAAATACATGTTAATATAATCTATCTTTTATTTAGTTAGAGTTTTTTTTTCTAAAAATAATTAATGAATTGACTCTTAAATAAAAGCTTAAAAGCGTGATGATACATAGACTACCAAATTTCTTACACATCTAACAAACATTTTTCATGGTTTTTTATTTTTCTTTTCATATCAAATCATATATTACCTATAAAATTTATATTTTTTTTCAGTTTTATCCGTCTCTTACTATGTATTCATGAATATATTGGATGTTGATGTATACTTTTTCTATATAAAATAACAAAAAAGTTTAAAAAGAATATTTTTATTAAAATTAATAATGTAATATTATATGAAATGGCAAATGAAAAAATTGTTTATGAATAAGGAATAAAATAGAAAAAATAATAGTAGTATAGTATAAATTTAAATATTACTTGTTTTAATTGAAAAAAAAAGTAAATTAAAAAAACTTATCTTTTAATTTTCTGATTGATAAAAAAATCATTGTTTTTTGTTTATGTTTTTTTCTATAATTAAAATTGTTTGAACAATGTTAAAGTTACTCTGTTGGTTGTCAATGCCATGTAGTCCTCCTGTTGGCTCCCTGAAATCTGAATCTCTGCTATGCACTGAGGCAGTCGGAGCGCATGCTGATGGCTTTGGTTATGGAAGTCAGAATAGAAACATGAGCAAAATATGAAAGGCTGTTCCCTTCTTGTTCTACAGCTGGTTTTGGAAACAGTTAAAATCATTATCCAACTGATCTCTGTTCCCTACGAATTCCTTAATATCTTCTTTATTCCCTTTTTTATAATCCCTAGAAGGTATTGTAAGTTGTAACAACTCTTCTTTACTCCACACCACTCTTCTTTCGTGTACCTCGGAAGGACCAAATCGCATATTTCAATGTTAAATATAATTCTATTCTATTTTTTTAAAAAAATATATCAGTACTGATTAATATGAAAGTGTATTTAAAAAGGAAAATGATTTTGCATTTAATGCTAATTAGTGTTCTTATGACACTTATTTGTTAAAAAAATTAAATAAAAATTAGCGTGAAAATTATAAAAAAATGTAAAAAATATTATAAAGAGTGTAATATTTTACCTTTCAATAAAAATATTTTTATTTTAAATTTTTTAACTAGTAACCTAAGACATGATAAAGAGAAAGAAAAGAGAGTATAAAAAAATAGCTAGATTATTAAGTGAAAATTAGTTATTAATTTACAAAATCAATGAAAATTTTCATTTTGATATTTTTTAAAAATTACATTATTGATGAAAAATATCCTTTTATCCAAGAACGTGGTTGTCCACCTTTATGTTGTGTTTGATTTAGATGACAAAAATAATATAAATAAAAATAAAAGAGAGATAATTTGAAAATGAGAAATTAAGTATAAATAAAGTTGTATGTTGTGTTGTTTGTTTTAAGAGAAATGAATGAAAAATAGAGTATAAATAATATTATAAAAATAGTTGGTATGAATGGAATGTGAGGGGAAAAATCAACTAAACACACAAAAGTTGATTATGATGCACAAATAATCAATTAAGTCAATGTTGATGACCATAAAAAATCAATTATGATATACAAATAATTAGTTAAGTTGGTAAAAAATGACTACTTTAGTAAAATGAGAGAAAACTCAAATTAATTTTAGATTAAATGTATTTTATTTATTTTAAAATTTATAACTTTTTTTAGAGTCTAATTTATTTATTTTAAATTTTATAACTTTTCAATGTTAACACATATTTTTGAATATCCTAAGTATATTCAAATATCTATTAAATTCTGTAAGTACCTTAATATTGAATACTAGGGTAGGTATAAATTAAATAGGTGAAAGATAATTACCAGTGCATGTGTTACTGCTATTCCATTTACATGGTTATCGAAACTCTAGAGTAAACTCGTAGACTCTTACGAGTTTAAGAGTCTACTTGGTCCACACGTGTTAGATTGCAAGCAAACTCATTTTTTGGCAGACTCGAAGTGGACTCGAACCAAACTCATGCAAACTTGTGAGTCTAGGCCAAGTCACATGAGTTTACTTGGAAAAAATGGGCCTTTACGACGTCATTTGGTGCAGCTTGAAAAAAACTGAAACTCGTTTAGGGAATTAGGGTAGCCATTTCTCGATCCCTTTTGCTTCTTCACTTGTTCCCTCTTTGTCTCCCAACCTCTCTCTATTCTTTAATCATTAAAATGACCCAAAAACACCATGATTCACGACGAGTTCAAGATCACGACGAGTTCTTCAATCCTCTGTTGTTGACTGGTTCAGTGGTTCGATTGTAAAGGTCGAGCGTGAGACACAAGTTCAATGGTTCACCTTTGCTTTGAAGGCTCGAGCCCAAGATGCGAGTTCTCCAATCACCGCTGGTTCGATTGTAACTTGTATCCATGTAAGCACGATGAGTCTCAATCCTTTGTTTTGGACTTTTGGTTGGTTATGTAATTCTGTTTACTTACATAGTTACATGAGTTAGGGGATTGTGAGAAATATGTTAATGTAAATGGAGGGTTCTGAATCCTAGTGAAGGCTTGTGTGGAGTGAGAACAGGTTAGTGTTTCCCAAAATCATTTATAGGAGGTTGTGATATTATCATGGCTACCATTGGTTTATTTCTAGTTTTACTGTTATTTTTCTTATCTTTATTGTAACATTATAGGTAAGGACTATATTTCCATACTTGCCTCATGGCCAAATTTGTGGGGAATCTTTTAAATCACAAGTTTTGGATCAATATTCTGTAGTACTATAAGTCTATAACATTGAGGGGCATAATTGACATGATTGACATACATTTTACTATTTTGCATTTGGAATCAATTTGATATAATGAACTTGATGAGATTTCCATTTGAATGAATGTAGGAAATAAGACCGTAAGAGCATTGTTCAATGATTAATATGCTTAATTTTGTTTTTAGTTATAACTTATGACACAACTTATTTTTCACAACTGTGTCAATATTTTTGTTCATGACTTTGATTGGATACATATAGGAAGTTGTGATATTATCATGATTACTAAAAAGACAAGAAAAATGAACTTGAAAGGATTATCATTAGTTATTACTTATGACACAAATGTTGACGGTTGAGTACAATGGGTTTCTCTGAGGAGTTTTGAGTATAACTTTACATAATATGTTTTGTACTAGGCTAATAATATGAACTTTTTGTCATTTGTTTGCAAAATTGTATATTTTGAATATATTTACTTATTATTTGTAGGTATTTTTTTATTAGGTAAATTTTTACGATTCTAAGAGTTGAGTTTACTTAAAAACTCGATTGTGATAACCTTGTCTATTTATATTAGTAGTCATTGATGAAAGAAGAAGAAAAAAGTGTAATTTTTATACACCATAAAAAATTACATTTTTTATATGATTATTTAGATAATTATTATAAAATTTAATAAATTATTTATTTACGATAGTTTGAGATTGAATGAGAGTAAAATTTTTTTATACCATAAGTATATATTTAATAATAATAATAATAATAATAATAATAATAATAATAAAGATAAACTCTAAAATTTCATAGATTTATTCCAATACAAGTGATAACCACTGGCGAATTGGTTAGCAAGACATGATTCCTCTTCTAATAAATCTTTGGTGAAGTTAGAAAACTCCTAACCAGATGCATCATCTTTTGCTAGCAGATGTATTTAGGGTTTATTTTCTCTGTAGCCAGTTTTTCTCTTGTTCTGTTTTGTTTCTATTTTCCTACTGTAAAAAAAGTCAACACGAGTACTTTAAAAAACTGAAATTATGGGATATAAACCCGCATTTTTCTCGTCATATTCCAAATTTAAGTAGCCTGCCATAGTTGCTAAGTTAATGATTGTGGCACACTATAATGACTTGTGATAATGGAGCAGGAGACATTGGTAGTGGTGGAATTATCATGTGTAGGACATGTCTGGATTCGGGAGCCCACTCATAGTAAATTGATAATGAATTGAAATTAAAAATAGGATAAATAGTGAAAATTATTTATGAAATTGTGAGGATCGACAAAATAGTAAAATAAAAAAATTCAAGTTGTTTAATTTATGTATGTATAAAAAATGTGATAAATTAGTTTAATAAATAATTTAATATTGATAAATTGATTTTTAAAATTTATAATTTAATATTAAATTAATATTAAAATGTATTATTTATTATTAAATTATCTATCAACATTATAATTTAATGATAAAATTGTTTAAAAATTCTAACTCATGACTAGTTTGTTGTAATTTTTTATATTCATAAATTAAATTTGTATTTTTTTTATCTTTGAGAACCTATTTATTAGCCCATCACATTTTCAGTGATAAATTTTATTATTTATCCATAAAAGTATAATATCTAATAACATTAGTAATTTTTATTATAATTTTATTAAATTTTCAT
>PYAF01002670.1:921887-933352 GCA_007407185.1 Glycine tomentella | reverse complement strand
AATAATTTTTTAAAAAGTTAATAAATTTATTATATAATATATGTTTGATTTATTGTGTTAAAAGTAGTTTTTAATCAAATTTACTATGTCACTAATCAACTATAATTATTTTAGGCTTGACTATTAAAATGTTTGTTATAAAAGTAATTAAATTTATTGTATAATATTTTTATCAACTTAATAGTTAATATACGTAATTTATACAAAATACATTTATGTTTGAGTTTTACCGTTCGTATAAAAAACATTCCTGTAATTTATCAACATTTCGTGATTTGAGTTTTTTTAATTTAATTATTTCCTGTTTAAAAATGGGGTCTGTGACACCTTATAGTATAATGGTTGAATTATACTAGATATACTGATACACAGTTTTAAGAGTAGCTTAAAAAATATATCACGTGTTTGTTAAAGCTTTATTAACCGAGGTTTGATTCTAAGTTATATCACGAAGTTCTTTATTGAAAGATCTAAAACACATTCTTATGTTCTTTATTTCTCCCTTAAAAAAATGTTCTTTATTCCTCAAAGTGGCTGTTTTTTAAATTTTTATTTCCAGCTAAAGAATCCCTATTCTGCATGAGAGAAAAAATGCATCAGAAGTTTAAAGATATGCGATAAAAAAAATTAATGACGAATTTTTAAAATATTCCTTTAAAAATATTTTCTTATCACTAAAAAAGGAAAAATAAAATGAAATAAAACTACACCGTAAGGAAAAAGCTATCAACATATCTGCAAGAACTAAATAAGTAAATAACTAAAGATAAGATGGACAAAGACTCCCAAATAAAAGGAACCTCAATTGATGACGAAATCATGTTAACAAAATAGTCCACACACACTGTTTTCCCTTCCTATAGGCATACTCAAAGGAGAGGGCAAAAAAAAATTAATTACAATTTTAAAAAAAATTTACAAATTTGTAATAATTTGAAAACTAATTACAGATATATGACAGTTAAATACGTCATGCATGTACGTGTTTGAACGCGTACATGCACGACATATTTAACTGTCATATATCTGTAATTAGTTTTCAAATTACTACAAATTTGTAATTTTTTTTTAAATTGTAATTAATTAATTTTTTTACCTAGATGCCAAGTTCCGTCTTTGAAGCATCAAATGTGATTAATGATAGCAGCTGAGATATGCAAGCCAATATGATCTTGATTAATAATAATGGAAACACGTTTAACTATTTTATTAATAATCAAGTAAGAAGAAGGTAGGAGAAAACCAGTATAAAAAAAAAGGTAATGGAAAAACATAAATTTAAATGTAACCCAAAATAAAAAGCGATAACGTTGGTTCTAATAAATAAAGAGTGTAATTTAGAATCCACCATAAAGTTGATATGAGTTGGGATACATTAATGGAATAAACTAGTTTAGATTACTAGATTAGAGTAGTTGTTATAAGTATCAAGTATTAGTCACAAGATCTAAAAAAAGGTATTAGTCACACGTTGTTATGTATTGCTTAAGTTTACTTAGTGAAAATTGTTGTATTAGTAGAATAATATCATTGTAATTTTGTAACTAAAAATAGATAAGAAGTTTTCCCTCTTGCCGAAAAAGAGACGAGATACTTTCTTTTGGTCGGTCTGATAAAAAAAGGAATACTCAGAGACAAATTTATGTTTCTTACTTGAAATTGAAAACGGATCAAGAATCATCAGTGGCCGGCTTGGGCTACAATGTCCATTAATTACCCGAACTTGTATTTGGAATTGGTGGGCTACGAGATATTCCAGTTTGGCAAGTGAAAACAATCACAATCTACATCCAGTTGCTAGTTTTCTATATTTTTATTATTAAAATTTCAAATTATATTATGACATACGAATATTTTTACCATTAGATAGTTTTTATTCAAAATGTATTATGAAACTTTTAAAGTACAGTTATAAATTATTTGCTTCAAGTTTCATCTAGAAATAAATCTTGAAAAAGAGAGAAAACAAGTGCATTTCTAGGGAATCCATCAATTGCATCGGGGTAGTATGCATTTGGGTCCAGGTTCACACACAAAAAGATTCTTGACCTATCCCGACTTTTTTTTCTTTTGACGTTCATTTGATAAATTTCTGGGGAAATTCATAATTACTGGTTAGTGTTTGTTTTCCTTTTTCTTCTTTTGGGTGAGTAGTGAAAATGGAAAGACATAATATTACTTATGAGAATGGACAATTCAAGTGATTCAGAAATTAGAAAACAGAAAAAGCCTCTCTTCCCACGAAGCTTCTCTTAACTTTATTCATCATTTAGTACCAAAGGAATCGATGCTGTCTTTCTTTTCTGTCATATTTTTAGCTTTTTCTTTTTTTCCTTGGAGAAAAGAAGTTATAAGCTTTTACGGAAATAGCTTTGTAAACTGTGAAATCGTGATGGGTGGAAAAGGATGCTTATATTTATCCAATAGCAAATATATATGTCTATATATAACCTTTGTCAATTGTATTTTGAAGAGTTCTTTAGTCCTCTATTAATTACTAGTTACCATAAGTCCAGCTAAATAGTATAGGAAATGGTTTTGAAGAAATACAAGACAGAAAATGGAGGATTTTAATTTTGGTGTACAATGACATCAATAAGGTTTGAACTATCTAAATCTCCTACCACTAAAATCTTGGTTGGTTAGAAACTGGATGACTCTGACATGTCTGTGTCAAATTCTTCTACCCTTCTTTTATTTAAGTTTTAACCAATAAAAATAAAATAACATCAACTAACATATTTACTTTCATGAAAACAAGTTCAAGTTTTGTGGGAAAAAAAAGGTATTTGAAAGGAGATAATTTCATTATAAATGATCAACTAAATTTTTAGATAGAGATTAATCATCGATAAAATCAATAGATATTTTATATCAAAAACATATTTACAAAAAAGAACACTTTCTTATTGTACCATATAACATTCCTCTTTATATAAAATGAGTATAGTCCCATAGGGAAATACTTTATGAATTCGTAGTTGTACGAAAAAATTTACAACGATTTCTTTCAAAACTTTAATTTTAAATTTATAATTCAAATTAAACCAATTAGATTTGAATATTGATTTTCGTATACATTCGTGCGACGTGATTTTCACACTAAATAGCATTGCTCTACAATGTTACTGAACAGTTTTTGCATTAATAAGGTTTGGCCTAATTTGACTCACTACACCAAAACCATGTATAAGCATTTGTCGAGCTTAAGGAATGGATCACTCCTAAATATCTCTAACTATTTGGTACAGATTTTGCATGGGTTGGAATGCCCCTAGTGTTCTCCCTAGCTTGCTGTGTATTTGTTCCTTCTTTGGGCCCTCATCTCCAATGTACTCCAAAAAAGGTCACGATCCATAGACACAAGCAAACTCGCATGTATTGTTTGTGATTATATGCAGCTTTGGTACCTTTCTCACTTGCTTGCGTCCAGCGAAGTATCCTTGTCACTTAACAACTCCCTTTTCATCCCTTCATTCAATAACATTGACAGACCATGCAGTTAGAAATGGACTTGGACTGTCTAGTATCTCTTTGGTATGAAGATCATTTCATATTTTCCAATAAAGATTTTTCATATATATGTTTAGAAATTAAATTTTAATCAGAAAATAATCAATTGGCGAAGATAATTTAGAGATGGAGAAATATTGCAAAATATATTGGTAGTAAGATTCCATATAGTTATGGTAATTTTTATTTGAATGTATGATTGTTTGTGCTTAGAAGTTAGAAGTACTTTTCCGATAACTTCAAATTGGACATATCCATCTCTGATTGATTTGAATTATATTATTTGGTGGTTTCTTCATTTCCTGGCGGGGCGCTCTAAATGGGACACCTGGCCTGATGAGCCAATGGGAGAAAACAGGTTGGGCTAAATTGATTGTCATATGACCCACTGATTTGCTCGCATGTTTGGCTAGAAATTTAACTTCTTCACTCAATGTATCTCTAATTGTATCTCAAAAAGAAAGTCTATTTCAGAATATAAATTTACGTTTCGTAATAAACTTTTTGAAATACAATGTGAGCTACGGGACGCAATAATGAAAGTGCAGAATACACTAGAGGTTTGGCTAGGTGAAATTGATCCATTTCTTTTTTGCATTAATTTTATATATTCAAAATATATAAAAAAGTAGGCCTAATAGGCAAATAGGTTCAATAATTTTCAACTCTACATTTTACTGGTTTGTCTTAGTTGACTGATCCATTGGATTAGACTGAATCTATCGAGTTTCTTTCGACCTGCAAGTTAAATAATTCAGCCTAGGCCAATTTGTTGGGCCATTGGGTCCACCCGTCAATCCTAACCATCATTTCTATGTAATTTTAAATATTTTTTCATTTATTTAAATATTCATTAATATATGAGATAATTTGATAATGTTGATTATAAATAACTTAGATTTGCTTAAAAAATATTTTAGTAAAAATAGTTTAGAGAAGCAGAACAATAGATAATATTTGAAATTCAAAATTTAAAATTAGAAAGTCCTTAATTGTATCTTAGTTGTATAAAAATTGTAAAATAATTATAGTTTAAAATGACACATGATATTTTTTTGGGTAAGCTAGCTTCTTTTTCTCATAATAAATGACACGTGATATTATATTTACTTGTAAATTAAAGTCCATCTTATTTTTTTTATATAGACTACAAATATTTTTTTTTTAACATGAGGTAACCTTGCTACAAATATAAGACTAAGTCTTAATTTAAAAGATGCAAATATTAATTTTACCTCATATAAAATCTTAATTATGTGTTTTTTTATTTAAAAGCTTGTTTTTTGAATAATTAATTTCACTAAACAATTTCAACTTTTAGGACACCTCTTCTTTATAGTGACACAATTCTTAGGATGGTGATTTTTCAAACAACAAAGATATTAGTTTATCCTTCTATGAGGGTGTTCATGTTAGAAGAGAGACCAATCATTTAGCTTATCTTTTGGCCAAATTTGCTTTAGATTCCAGTTCAATAGAAGATGTCCATTAGTTTGTTGAATAATTGAATCATTTTACCTATAAGAAAAACTTCAACTTTCAAAAAAAGAATTCACATGTTAATGTATATGTGAAATTCTGATGCAACATTACTCAAGTTGCAAGCACAACACATACTATTATTTACACGTGCTTAATTGATAACTTCGCAATCTTTATATTCTGCAAAATAGGATAAAATTTGTTTTTTTTTTCATGTACTTTCAACAAAATTTGGTTTTAATCTTTGTATTTTTAAATAATCCATTTTGGGCTTCAAACTTATTTAATCCCTATAATTGATCATTTATTTTCTTTCTTTCTTTCTCTGAAGAGCCAAGTGCGAAGAGGCAAATAATCACTTTTCTTTCTAAGTTTAAACAAATAAACTTCTTAATTTGCTCATGAGGTTATCTTTTTGTTATTCACAATTTATATTTTTGCTGTATTTTTTTTTTTGTTGCTAAACTGAATTTTTCGTGCTTTTAAAATAGTGACGTCTGGAGACCTCCATTCACTTTGAAAATCATTTTAGCGAAAAAGAAAATATCAGGATGCTTAACCTATCTTATCATGGTATCATCTTATCTATTGTTGGCAGATATATGTTTGCTTGTAAAAGGGTAAAAGATCAAAATTATAGATTTTCATGTCCTTAGAGCAACTGATAAATCAAGCAAAAAAACATTGTTGTAGATCTGGCGGGGTCCATGATAAAAATAAATAGCGGAACACCAGGATAATAAGTTTTTCTTTTGAACAATTTTAAACATAAGTAGGAATGGACCAGTGCATTGCATGATATATATTTTTAAGAAAATGGAAGAGAGATAGAGAGGAAAAAAGAGTGAAATGGAAAAGAAAAAAAATTAAAATACCGTCCAACTCACACTTAGAGTGTGTTTGGATGAAGAAATTTAATTGGGGGAAGTAATTTATTAGGGGATTTAAAATTCTTCAATTTAAAATTCACTGTTTGGATATTTTTATATGAGGAATTTAAATTTTTGGAATTTTAAAAGAGAATTTTAAACAACTAAAAATGTGGAATTTGAATTTCTCTCTAAAAGGTGAGAAATTGAAATTCTCTTTTTCTGTAGAAGCTCTAAATGCACAACTTTTTGCTCCGTCTCAATCATCGACGTACTCCGACCTCCGCTGCTCTCAATACACCATTTATCTTACGTGTTTATCCGTGAATGAGGTTCAAAATTTTAAAAATGAAGAAATTCAATTTCTTTATCCAAATATAAAATTTTGAAAATAAAAGAATTTTAATTGATGCATTTTAATTTCCCTAAATTTTAAATTTCCTAAAATTTTAAATTGCTCCATTCAAACATACTCTTAGGGACGGTTGAGAAATTTTAATAATACAATTGGTTGACTACGATTTTACTTTGATTTGCTTGCAGTTGCATTTGTGATCGGAATAAGACAATAGGCTTCTATGATGAGCACTACAAATAAAAATAATAAGTTTCTAATATATTAAATATTGTTGTAAGTTAACAAAGAAAAGAAGTACTTGACTTGAAGAGGTTATGCAATGGGTTGCACTTTTACTACGTGGACTAATTATTAGATTATGAATTAAATATGAATACATGCGAATCTTTGCAAGATTTCAGACCACTTGATGATTGTGACCTTGTAGATGCACCAGAAAATAGGACAAATGCTTTCCTATACTAAAACCTAGTTAATATAACAAGTCTAATTTCATGTTCCATGTGCGGACAAACAACCGGTCATTGTTCATAAATCATAATCACTTAATCAGATTATACCCGTTTTTAATGTTATCCAAGTTCAAAATAATATCCTGATTTGCTAATAATGCGTATGAAAAAAATATATTGTTAGAAGAGATAAACTTTGATCTCTAAGTTTGAAAGGATTACTTTTATGACTTCCAGAAAAAAAATACCTCATTTATTTATAAAAAAACGCTTGTTAATCTAGCATTTGTGTTAATAATTTCTTAGTGTATTACTCTGCTTTTTGACCTTGCCATTCTGAATTCTGATATACACATGTCATATTTAGTTCCGAGGAGGAATAAATACTGAACCAATACTCCAAAGAATACTCGGACTCGCATCTCCACCCAACCAAGCATTTATTTCTTCCTTTATGGTCCCATATTTTGCCTAAAACTACCGAATCTGCTTATAGGTTGGTTACATAGGGCACCTAGGACCACTACCCAACGATCAATTGTTTTATGAATACATGAATTATGAATGTGCCGTCGGTTGTTGTTTCACATCCGTACGATGGAAACAATTTAGAGAGAGTTTGTTTATAAAGTGGCCAACCGTGGCACACGTTTCTAAGAAAAATAAATGGCTGCCTTTTATAATGGTACAAATCTCAATTTATAACAAGGCTCGAGGTCAGTTGTTTGAATAGGACTAAGTTGGTATAAATTCTAGTATCTCTTTTTGATTCCTACGTATAAATGAAAAATTATAGTTGGCTCACATTAAAAAAAGCCAAGCCTTGATCTAACTAGATATCCATTATTTGGCATGTAGAAGACATTTTAATGGGTAATCAACCGTTAACGAGGTTGGAATTGAATTTATGGTCGCATTAGTTTAAAGATTTGATTTCAATTCACAGGTTCTTTTAGCAGACTTAATTTGATTTTTAAGTTTTAATCAATTGTGTCAGATTCTAATCTTGATTTGAGACAAATTCTTATTCTTGTACATGCAAAGACATTGTTTTCGAATTCTTACTCATCAACAAACAATTTTACCATGCTAAAACTCGCCCTCATATTAGAAAACAAAACAAAAATCTCCCACAAAGAAAAAAGGACTTAAACTACTGACAAGACATGAATTGAATAATTCAGAATTTATGAACAGATAATTGAAAAACTTTGGTGCTCTCGGCTCTCAAACAAATTTACACAACACATTATTATTACAATCTGTGAAACAATAAATTTAGCAAAATGTTAACTATACTAAGTACTAAACTTCAACACAATCCCATGATGCTTACAGCTTTAGGGACAAATCAAGGTGCTTCATTTCCTCTTGATTAGTCTTCAAACGAGTAACTCCACTAACCATATTATATCCACTGATTTCTTCATTGGTCACTGAATTAATCATGGTTGTTTTCACCACATCGAATTTCCAAACATTACCTCGTGATGTTTTGTGACAACTTTCCATCGTTATCTTCCCTATTCTAGGTTGTTGATCAATAAGGGGTCTTGACCATCCATGATGTCCAAAAGTGTTTCCAAACCCACTGAATGAAAAATGAGAAGAATTTGAAGAAGGCTTGTGAATGATGGAGTGAGCCTGAATTCCAAGTGATTTATTATTACTACAAGCACCATGGAGAGGGAGAGAAGCCATAGTGGCATAGTGATGAAGGTGATTATGCAGAAAGGGAATTCCGAAAGCTGTTGTTGATGAGGCCATCATGCCAAGTGATCCTGATCTATGATGACCTCTCTTTGTAATTGACCTCTCTCTCCTGTGGGCGTTTTGGTGTCCCCCAAGAGCTTGTGAACTGTAGAACTTTCTCTGACAGTAGTTGCAAGAGAACACTCGTGGCTCTGAGCCATGTTGGTTTTCTGAGGAAGTGCTTGACAAATCTGTGTCCAAACACGTGATCAGATTCAGCACTGGACTGCACCCAACAGCAGAATCATCACCAGAGGCATTTAGATCCAATAAAGTATCTGTTTTTGCCTCTTCTTGTTCCTTAACAGATAGTTGTTTCTTCTCTTGTGGATTCTGCAATGGTGTGCTTGAACTTGGAGGAGTCTTTTCAGTGGACAGGTTATTATCATAGAAGGGAGACTCGTGGCTCAGTGTTTCCATTGCAGAGTACTTTCCTCGTGCCCTTGTAATCGGTAGATTCGTGAAACCTACCTTTAAATGGAAAAAAAAGTAGTATACTGGAGGATACACATGCTTTATTCTTATTATTTATTATTTACTATCATAGGTACCTGTATGGAATAAGGATAAGTTTTATTTTATTAAAGGTCACATTAATGGATTAGGTTTAGTACAAATATTTATTTCTTATGAAGTCACCACACACTTATATTTAGTGATTAATTCTATTTTTAGTTCCCCTATTATTTTTCTAAGTCAAATACATTATACTGGTTATAAAAAAATTGAAAAACTTAGATGTTTAACTATTATGGATTAGTCTAGAAACTTTATTCAAAAGATACAGTAGTATAGTTGTAGTTGTAGAGGAGGATATATGGATGGATTTACATTTTACACAGTAGTTTTGACTTTTATTGAAGATAAAGTACTGGCACTGTCACCCATGTGGCTGGCTGTATGGACTGAGACTCGTGCAATTGTGTGTTTGCATTGTACTTTTAACATAGTGGCCTACATATGAACAAGCTTTTGGTTTGGCTTGGCTTGGGAAAGAAACTATTGGTGAAGGATTACTATATCTGCATGAGGTGGATGGTTTTGAGCCTCTCCCTTATCAACATCAAGATAAGTTTACTCTCTCATCTCTGTCATATGCTCGTGTATTGTTGTGCAAATTGGGAGGATAAACACAGAAGAGAAGAGATTTTTATCGATGAAACATTGAACAAATCAGATAAGTGAACTTATTACTCAATTTCAACCAAAAATCTCAAGACATTATATTTGTAGGTCTTTTCACTTATATGGTACTTCATCTATCTGTTTTTATTAATATGAAACTTTACCTTCAGACTTGTACTCCAATACTCGTGTAGAGACATATATCGTGGGATCATAGCTGGTCTTGGAGACCAACATTAAGGTAACGTTTGGAGTTAGCATTTGGGTGCAACAAGGAGCAGAAGAAGATTGTTAGGTGATTCATTCAATCACACGCGGGTTCAAAAGAAAAGTAAAGTTAATAATGTCATATAGGACACAAAGGCAAACATTGTCATGGAGACCAAAGTCATCACCAAACAAACTTCCCTTCGTACTTGAAAGTCTATCAATCAGGGCACCGTGACCCCATTTGTTGTTACACTGTCCCTTTGCATCTCTGATTTGGAGAATTTTTTTCCCCCACTTTGGCCTTTCATACAATTCGGCTTGTAATATAAATAAGATAAATGTGATATTCAAACAAGAACTCGTCATTAGTCATTGTTAATTTAGATACATATTCTAACCATGTTTAATGGTTTAAAATTAATTGCATTCAACTTTAAAGATGTGATCTTTTCAAGCTATCAGGTCTTTCAATGAAGTTGATTATGCAATTAATACGTACCATGTTTTTTTTAATCTAAAACATACTTTAACAATGATGGTGTAAAAATTATTAGAAAACAATGTTTTACACTTTCACAAAAATAGAATACACTATTCTACAAAGCAATGTTTCACACTTTCCCTATTCTGCTTTACTTTCCAACATGCTATATCTTGATCCGCTGGTAATAAAAAAATGGAGGAAGAGGAAAAATAGATTGAAGGGAAGAAAAATCCTGTGGCATAACATTCGAGAAGGGACAAATGGTCGACAGTTGAAAGGGAAAGTTGATGTGGAATCCCTCTGATGCATTTCAATTTTGATATATAGTGGTATTTGTATCAAGTTTCACTGTTATTAATTAACTAACAATTTAAGTGGATTAAATGTCCAAAATAATGTTATTTTGGGTTAGCTATATATAACTATGGCTTTTGCATATGTAACTATTAGTAATCATTTTTACCACGATCACAAGTCATTTTTTGACAACTGATTATCAAAGTGCTAATAACCCCACCTGAAAGGATAATGAGTGAGTTTGGGAATATGCAGTAATCATTCATTCTCATTGGACAAACAACTTCTACCAGTCTATGATTCCATTTTAGTATCGTTAGTTGTCTAATAAATGCATATAACCAAATCACTTTTAGAGATTTCTCTGTCTGTCATCCAAACTATTCCACATCCAAAAGCCTCCCAAAAGAGAGAATAACATCAATGTTCCGATCTACCCCCCTCGTCCTAAGAAAAAAAAAATCATTAGGATCTGTTCAGTATGATTTCTAGAACACGAATGTATAGCACAAGAATGCTACGAATGGTTGCTGTTTGATCGCTCTAACTCTGCAACTATGAGAATATCAATGGTGACTGATATCCCACAGTTGATGATCACTGAGATACACGAAATTGGGGTGGGGTGTGTGCTCAGTGTAATTGAAAGAAGGAGAGCTAGAGTGTGTGTGTACCTTTCACCAACGAGCATTATGTATTTATAGGCATAGTACCTGACCGTTGACTAACTGCATCGTGCACGAGTGGTTTCCTATATTTCCGGCCTCCACCTGCACGTTAGTAACTACCTGAGTGGACTGAGTCTCAGTCCACATTCGTTGAATCTTAATTAACATATCGTAACTAATTGGGCCTTAACATAGGCCCAATTGTGACTCCAGAACAGTTGCCCCCCAGCCCGGTTGCCGAGTGCACTTGGTAGC
>PYAF01002670.1:893648-919597 GCA_007407185.1 Glycine tomentella | reverse complement strand
TCCGTATAACTCAAAAAAAAAATTAGGAATTGGCGAATCCGTAAGAATCTTACGGATTTACGAATCCGTACGTATGAAGCGTAATAAAAATAAGGGTATTTTTGGAAATGTACTGTTCTTGACGGGTGTATAAGCTTTTTTCTGGGTGTATAAAGTTTTTCCCTCCAAGAAATTGAGCAGCTGAACGAGTTTAATTAGGATATATTCTTCTAAAAAAAATTTGAAAGGGACTAACTTGTCTATAAGTATTAAGAGTTTAGTTTTAATATATTGTAAGTATTTTTATACTATAAATCAATCAATTTGAAATCATTATAAATAGATCTAATATTATTTTTATCCATTAAATTTTACATTTATTTCATTTTAGTATATTAAATTGTAAACATTTAATTTTTATCCTTATTCTTAAAAGTTTAATTTGATACTTTTTTTTTTTTCATTTTTCATGAAAAAAAAGGTAACATTCCGTCAACTTTCAAATGTTGAAATAGTTGTAAAATAGTGAATGTTTAAAACCATCACAATCTTTATTTTATTTTAAAATAATAAATCACTAAAAAATATTCAACGGTGACCCTCGTAGTCCGAAACCTATATCTTCAACAACTTTCCACAAACCCCAAAATTATCAACCAAACTAGATCGAGAGAATCAAAAGAATCATCACAACCCCAAATCCACCAAAATCCCCAAAGCCATCAAGGGAAATACTAGATTTTGAGAACACCGCAACAGAAAACTTCAATCTTTGAGATAAACAAAGAAGAGGAAAAGGAAAAGGGGTTAGAGAGATCCGATGATGGCCATGAAAGGGCAGCGGCGACGGAGGAACCTCCATTAGTGCTGGCCATGAAGCTCGTCGTCGCACCACCGTCATCGCCACGACATCGACATCGCATCGCCAATGTTGCATCAAGTCGCGTAGCATCATCATCGCACCACTGTCCTCGCGAATTCGAGAAGTCGCGGCGGCGGTTCACCACATCAAGGCTAAGTGTTTGTAGAGTGGTAGAAGCCGCAAATGAGTTTGGTGTTGTAGAAGGAGTCCGCCGCATCAGCACCATGTTGCAGAAGAAGGTGAGCAACTCTTTTGCGGAGGTTTCCACAGTCCAGGACATGTTCCATGTTGGTGCTTCGTGCTTGTAGGCTCTTGTGGGAGTGTTTCATATGAAGGAATTGGGATTGGGAAAGTGACTGACACAATAGAGATTGGCAAGAGAGGAGTAATTACCATTGAAGAATTCTGGTATAGAGAAAGAGAGCTTTGTGGGTGGATGGTGTCAACTGTGCCAGTCAGTAGTCACCGTAGTTATTATCATTCAAATTTTCCCAAGCGAGAGATAGTGTCAAGTCAGAATATATAAGTGGAGAATAATCTTCAACCTATGAGTTAGTTTTTAGGGTTGAGTTAGATCTAAACCCACATTTTAAGATGGTATAGCTTAGAATAAAATTATTTCTAATAGAAGATACTTCTTATTTTAAAAAAAAAAGTTGTGAGCTGCATTGCATCACATTTGGACCAGAATTTAATCGCTGTTGAAGTAGCCGCTAGTTTTGTAAAACGAAGCTTTGCTTTGCAATGCTTGTGATCGACTCTATTGATCCATTTAGGCTCTTTTTATTTAAATAAATAAATTAAAAATTACACGGGGATAGTATTGTTGTGGCTTTTTTTATAGATATTATAGCTATAAGCAAGCTAGCTGTCGATGTTGTTATGGTTTCATGATTCAAGATGGTATCATTTTAACACGTACGTGTATTGTGCCACACAGGAGACAGACTTAACTAAACCGGAGCACGCATAAACATTAATTTAATTAAGCAAGTTAGTGTTACAAAAACAAATGAATAAAAAAATTGACATTGCCAAGAGGAAGTCATGTGCCTTTAAAAAGCAAAGAATATCAAGATTTTGTGCCAAGAATGAATCTTATAGATTTAGATATTATATAAACTAGAGGGTATCATGCATTGTTAAAACCCTTTTGAATATTAGTGGACAGCCAGTTATGCTTCTTTGGAGTCATAAATTAATTCCTATTGGTCATGTTCGGATGCATAAAATGCGTGAAGATCTTTCAACATGTGATTTGAGGAGCCAACTAAATTGAAGTTACTTTCTATTCAATTTTTCTATTTTTTTATCAGTATTTGTTGTCGTGGACTCTTCAACATGTTTTTGCCAGCAAGTTTCAAAAGCTCAACTCTTTCTCTCATGTATATATGTATATATAAGTAAATAGTCATTTTTATCGTTAAATATATAGTACTAATAAATTCATTCTTAAAAATTGAAAATTCAAATTTTTGTTTTTGAAAATGAAAAAAGTGTGACAAATTCATTCGTCAATTAACTTATGTATGTTATTATTAATTGAAAGATCTTATGTGACACATTTATGGATAAATTTATTAACGTTTTACACATTCATAGACTAATTTGTCAATACTCTATCCAAAATATAATTTAATTTTTATCTTCTCCCTTTTATAATCATTACAAGCATAAAATTATAATAAACACTTCAAAAATTAGGAAAACAAATATAAGTTATAACAAACATAATAATAAGCATAATAAACAAATTAAAATGCAGAGTATTAAATTAATCATTACAAAAAAATAAGACTCAACTTGATTTTGTCACTACTTATAGTTGTCACAATAAAAATTTTAGAGCAACTTATTAATCAATATTATACTTATTATTATGTTTGTTCTAACTTATACTTGTTTTTCTAATTTTTCAAGTGTTTATTGTATTTTTATGCTTATAATGATTAAATAAGACAGAAGATGAAAATTAAATTATATTTTGAGTAGAACGCTGACAAATTCTTCCATGAATGTGTAAAGGGCTAACAAATTTATCCCTAAATGTGTCACATAAGATCTTTCAATTAACGGTAACGGACGAAAGTTAACAGATGAATGAATTTGTTATACTTTTTTTATTTTCGGGGACAAAATTTTTGAATTTTCATCTTTTGAGATGAATTTGTCAGCACTCTATATATTTAGGGACAAAAATGACTATTTACCTATATATAAATTTATAAATTTGGAGATAAGTGAAACTTTTATATAATATCTTGCTATAATGAATTCTCCTTTTTTTTTTTTGGCAGGCAGTTCAACACTTTGCTAGCCTATCTATGTACATAGTTCGCTTATTATTATATATTCTCTCATCTGATGTATGATTTTGATCAGAATAAAGTTACTTTTACTTTAAAAAATTATAATAAAAAGAAAAAAAAAGTGTATGATAAGATATACTAGTATAATATATAGGTAAAAAAAGGGATAAGAAAAGACGACATTGGACAAACTGAGTGAGAAAAACTTTGGTGGGCTAAGGTTATGATTAAGAGTTTGTAGTGGAAAGTGTAATTAAAGCTTAAGGCCAAATTTGGTTTCGATTACTTGCTAAGATTATCCTCATCTTAATTGATCTGGGTTGCTACTTTTAATGTTACTTTTTGTGTCTATTGGTGCAAGGATTAAATATACAAGTAGTAATGGTTTCGATAATTTGTAGTTGGGTTAATCTCCTCCAATGAAAAAAAGGGGGCAGCAGTATGATTGAAAAGTCTTACAAGATCGTAAATAAAAGGAAGCATCAATACCGGCTAATTATATAACTTCTTGTGTTATTTGTGTTGCAGGTAGATTTTTTAGTTTTAAAAATATATAAGAGAAAAAAATAATTTCATGTTTGTTACGAAATAATAAAATAATTAAACTGATTATATTTTTTATATGAGTAACCGATAATTCAAATGTTTTAGCGACTTTGACCAAAATGCAGATCATGTACAAGGAAATCTCGAGGAGGAAATTATGGACAAGTTTCAAAGAGAAAAATTGTCGTCCTGACTCTGCTTGTTCTCTCGTTATGAACAGAATTCTAATATGTGTATGATTAATGTAAAGAGAAGAAAAGTGATATGAACAGAATTATAATATTTCTATAATTAATAGAAAGAAAAGGAAAGTAAATATGTAGATGCATTAACATCAAGTAATCCCTCTTTCTTTATTTTATTTTGTTGCGATATTTGCTTATCCGTTAAAATTTTGACTGGATGAGTGTCTATGTAAATAAACGGATAAGTTACAACGGAAGTGTTGTGGACAAACTGCGTAAGGGTATAAGATTTAAATATAATATCTTATATACATTACTTAATTTTATTCCTATTAACTCACTTTTAATGGCTAAAACCGTGTAAGGGTATGTTTAGATTTTAGGTGGAAGTATTTTAAAAATATATTTGAGAGTAAACTTTTTTCTAAAAACTAAATCTTAGACAAGTAAATCATATAATACTTTTGCAAACTTAAATTTATAAATTTTAATACAAACATACACTAAGGGAGGTAACCAATTGATTCAATTATTGTAAATTATGTTCTCAACATTTATTTCAAAAACTATAATAAAATTGGACCCTTAAATGACTATCAGTGGATGATACTTGATTTTAAATTAAAAACTTAATCAGAAAACAATAAGCCAACTTAATAATATTAATACTAAAAATGAGTTATTTATTAATTTATGTTGATTTTTTACGATTTATGAAATATTATTGAATAAACAAATTAACAGTCAACTTGAATTCAATTTTTAAAACTATTCTTAATTTTATAGTAAAATATTATAAAAATTAAAAACTATAACAAATTAATAATATTTATACCGAAAAGCCAAAAGGTCTCGATCAATTAAAGACAATTTCTATCCGAGCACCGGCCAATGTCCATTGAATGAGAAAATATTCTGATTGGGTTCGGTTTTTTTTTTTTTTTTGAGCGCGTGACGACGACGCGCATGTTTTTCTCACAAATCTTAAGATTTGGCTTGACTATAAGATTTTGACTAGTGCTATAAATATATTTGGGAATTCTCTTAGAACTAGAATAAATAAAATTGCCATTTAAAAATCACAACAAACAACATATCAAATTTAAGTTATTAAAAAAATTATTTATCAAGCAATTAAACAAATTTTTGAACTAATAAAAAAAATATAAATTAATTAAAATATCTTATCAAACACATTCTTAAAATTAAAGTTTAGTAGTGAGGGATAATATTAGAGTCCTCTCAATGATCGAGAATTTGTGTAACTTGTATGAAAGTTTTATTTTTGTTATCGTATACAGAAAAATTCTTCAAAATTTTTATATTTCTTTAAAATTATATATGACTCAAGTACTAAATTAAAAGAATTAAAAATATAGTATAATTTTGTTTCCACAACATATAAGTATTACAAGTTTTTCATAAATTATAAGGTAAGAATAAGGGAATCTAATTCTATTTGTTGAAGTGTGAATTGTTGTAAATCTTTTAACACTATTTTTTATTATTACAAATAAAAAAATGGTCGGATAAATAATTATGAAAGAAATTTTATAGGTGTCATATGTTATTTTATATAAGATATATGAGAATTACTTAATTAAATAAATAAGGAAATGGATATTTAATAAAAATAACATTTTAAATTTAAGAAAAATATTTTTTATTTAATCTTATTTTATTTAAAAAAAATTTAAATATTATGTTTAATCTAAATATTGTGGGTTATATAGAATAATCTTAAAAATTTAGAAATAAAAAATTAGTAAGAATATGCCAAAAAATTACAAGACATGATATTAGATTTAAAGGCAAAAACTTTGAGAATTTGATAATTTGAATAAAGTTTGATGTTTTGGTAAATGATTTTTGAGTGAAAGACAATTTAATTGATTCAATTTGCATGAAGACACCCTACCCCACCATAATGGATTAGGAACAGGAACCCACAATAATAGCTCTCTCATAGTCCATATACAGTCACAGATTCCATCACTTTCGCGTTCTATTGTTGCACGCTGACACACACATAAGCACAAAAAGACACCAACTTTTTCCCTCCTTCCTTGCATTTATTCATTCACATTCTCCTCAAAATTTACTATTTTTTCCTCAAAATAACAAAAAAACATATATTTTCTTTATTGTTTTCCGTGTTTCCTCTGTTTCATAGCTTCTGGGTTTTGGTTTTCAGACCCACAAGACAGAGTTCACAAGTGTGTGTAAAGATTGAAGAAGAAAATGACCGTAGAGAAGGAAATGAATGATTCCGGCGACGAGTTCCCCGTCGGAATGCGTGTTCTCGCCGTCGACGATGATCCCACTTGCCTATTGGTTCTGGAAACTCTCCTCCGAAGATGTCAATATCATGGTTTGCATCTTCTACTCTTGATTTTGCTTTATTGTTATGATTGAGGGTTTTGGTTTGTGCTTTGTTCTTTCTTTTAGATTTTGGTGTTCTGTTTCAAATTCTTTTGATCCTAAAGTTTTAACATGGATATACTTTTATTAATGAAATTCTTTGTAGGGAAGTTTCTGTTATAGGTTCAATTGTTGTAGAGGAAGTTTCTGTTATAGGTTGCATATTGTTTTTTTTTTTTTTAAATGTCTGTTATGACTTGGATTTCAATGCAGGATCTGAATATTTATTTGCGACAATTTTTTTTCTTTTTATGAACATTTTGCAATTGTTTTATGTTGTGGATGTGTATTGTGCCAATTTGCTCTTTCAGAATGATATTTATGTTAGTTATTGTGGATGAGGGTTGCAGTAACCACGACTAATCAAGCAATAAAAGCGTTGGCGCTGTTGAGAGAACAAAAAGACAAGTTTGACCTGGTAATCAGTGATGTGCACATGCCAGACATGGATGGATTTAAGCTGCTTGAGCTAGTGGGACTTGAGATGGATCTTCCTGTCATAAGTAAGTTTGGATCTTGTATGGATATATGTGACCTTCGGTAGTTCATCTTTACCTTTTCTTCATTTTGACTCTCAGTAATGATTAATGATATAATTATCGCTTATTGACTCTCAAGTTAAGGAATTTAGATATCAAATAATGAGTTTTCTAATGTTCTTTTCTTAAATATTCAAGTGTATTATGTTTATGTACTCCTTTTGGACTCATGTAAGCAAAAATAACTACTTTCACACTGATTTAGAAAGTTAGTTGAAATCATTTAATTTTATTAATCCCAAGTAACAAATAAGTTTTTTCCTAAAATGTCCCTCATTGAAACTTGATATCATGAATAAAATAGAATCCTTGAAAATAGAGTTGCAATTAAATGAAGGGTGTTTTAGGAATGATATTATTAAATAGGGGTGAAATCAGTTAGATTTGCTTATATTTGAGTCCAAGATACAAAATAATTTTTTTGCTTATATATGAGTGCAGAGGGAGTATAATAATAGTCCACTCCTACAATAGAATTTGTTTAAGTTTCATAATTGGTTTTGATAATGTGAAAATGTGATGTGCAAATAAACTTATTTACGAAGGCTGGGTTGAGTTATTTGTGTTTCAATGATTGTTTGGTGAACCTTTGATTTTATTAAATGTTTGATTTCAGTGTTATCTGCAAATGGTGATACGAAGCTGGTGATGAAGGGGATTTCTCATGGGGCCTGTGATTATCTGCTGAAACCTGTGAGAATGGAGGAGCTCAAGAACATTTGGCAGCATGTAATCAGGAGGAAGAAGTTTGACTCAAAGGAGAAGAACAAAACCAGCAACCTAGACAAACCTACTTCTAACAGTGGCAATGGACTAGGGTCATCAGGAACAGGAAATTCTGATCACAACGAGAAGCTGACTAAGAAAAGGAAGGATCAAGATGAAGACGAAGACGAGGAGCAGGAGAATGATCATGACAATGATGACCCGTCAGCCCAGAAGAAGCCTCGGGTTGTTTGGTCTGTGGAGCTGCACCGCAAATTTGTTGCTGCCGTTAATCAGCTAGGCATTGACAGTATGTTCTTCACTCTTCTACAGTATAAAACAATTGTTATAACTTTTTATCAATTTCTTCACGAGCTTATTCAAATTGTTGTTCTTATTTTTATAATCAAGATTTTTTAATATCTGGTTAGATGTTAGCATTATCAATCAATGTTCAGAACATACATATGTTCAGAATTATTATGAAGACTTTCTCAATTACTCTTCCTTATTTTAAGCGACACTTGGGATAAATGTAATGACACAATTATTCCAATTTTATGCCATGCCACGTAATTTTCCTTTACTGATATGACTTTGAGCTTCATGATGTTGTTCTTTTGCTGGCAGAGGCTGTACCTAAAAAAATTCTCGATTTGATGAATGTTGAAAAGCTTACAAGGGAGAATGTGGCAAGCCATCTTCAGGCATTTTTCTTAGTCTTTTATGCTTTAATTTAATGTAACTTATACTTTTCATTCACGGAGTGTATCTGCTTTTTGAATTGGCTGCAGAAGTATAGGCTTTATCTGAAAAGAATTAGCTGCGTGGCTAACCAACAAGCCAATATGGTGATGGCCTTAGGGGGTGCAGATCCATCCTATTTGAGAATGAATTCTGTGAGCGGGGTTGGACATATACAATCAATGAGTGGTTCTGGACAGCTTCATAACAATGCTTTCAGATCCTTTCCACCTAGTGGGATAATTAATAGATTGAACACTCCTGCTGGTTTAAATGTGCATGGATTTCCTTCTGGAGTACTTCAATTGAGTCAATCACAAAATTTTAAAAACACCAATGATCATCTTAAGTTCCAGTCAGCCATTGTTCCTGCTAATCAGAATGGTGTTCATGGAATGACAGTGTCTGTAGGGCTTGATCAACTGCAAAACAATGAGGGTGTTATGTCTGTTCAAAACCTGACTACCGTTTTTCATGCCAAAACAACTTTTCCCATCTCGAATAAACTCCCAGATCCAAGACCAAAAATAACCAACTCTGGTTCTCACACTCCAGATGTGAGTTTCTCAAACAATGCCTCGATGTTGGAACCGCCTCAAGGCACACAAGGGAGTGTAAGAATTGAAACTTTATCTTCATCAGTAGCCTCTCAACATTCAGAATTTTCTTTGTCATTGCTGGATCAAGGTAGATATAGTGATAATTGGGCAAGTGCTGTGCAGCCATCTGTGATCCAGACAAACTCTTACCCTCCAAGTGAATGTTTTGGACAGACTAATATACCTCCTACAGATAACATGGCTTCTGTACCCTTGCAAGGTGGGAATCTAAGTGGTCCATCCATCACTTCACTGTCCAGGCAATCCCATGATTCAATGACAGATATGCACTCTGAAGGAGTGACTTTTACCAACAGACCCAGGCATATAAGAAGTAATGTGCCATATCAAGGGTGGGATGACAATAATCAGGATGCTACTCACCATTCAAATATTTTGTCAATAAACTCACTGACTCCAGTCAATGGTGCTGCTGTTCCAGCTGGCCGTGCAGCAATGAACTCAGCCTTACACAGAAACTTGGACTTCAATTATTGTGATCCCTTACAAATGAAGCATGAAGGGTTTGTGGAGTTACCTGACGAGGCCTTATCAAAACAACATCAGGGGAATATCATGAACCAGCCAAAATCTCAACAAAGTCATTTCTCTAATAATCTTGGTTCACTGGAAGACTTGGTCAGTTCAATGATGAAACAGGTGATAACATTTATTCAATATACTGAGGGTTTCCCATATATGTTTCTGTATGACTTCTTTTTAACATATTGGCTTCGGTAAGCGCTCACATGCTTAATGGCTTTAAAGTTTAAACCATATAAAATTTTGATACAATCGCCTAGTGATCTATCTGTTTTGTAGCTTTCATTTAGATACAATCACTGCATATGTGAATCTTTTGAATTAGTCTCATACCATCCCCACCAATCATAATTTTCACTCCCTGGCCTCACTCTATGTTATTCTCCTTTTATTAGATAGTAGAAGTACAGTCAGTGGCTTTTGAGAGTGATATACGTATGTAAGTGTTATTATATTTGTCCTGCACACCACAAAAGACTTGAATTGTTACATTCTAATCGTTGATATTTGAAGATTTAAATTGGTGAAATTCTGTTTTCTTGCGTGTTAAAATTTATGTGCATATATTTCATTAATGTCCATTGTGGTAGATCTGCCAAATAACAACAGCAACTTCCACCATCCTTTTGAACTTTCATATTGTCTAAAAACATCTTATTTGTCTATCTTGGATTGGTAAAATAACTTGTCTATAGAATATATAGCCTGTTATTTTAGCATTTGACTTATGGTCTAGTATTATAGCGTGTTTATTGATCGTTCGGGCATTTCATTTTGCACCTTTCATAAATATTTTCTTCCCATGCTCATCCAGTACCATGTTCATGCCATGCAGGAGAAAGATAAGATGAAATTATTAGATGGAAACCTCATTTGCAATAATTACTCTGGTGGGTTATCTATGTGATAGCAGGTTTGGCAGCACATACCAGAATATGATGCATCCTCGTTGATGAATTTTTTTGTAGTTTTCATCGTGTTTTAAGGGCTTTAGCGTTTGTCTTCTCGTAGTTACTATAGGTTTTAGCTTCTCTATATTACTTTTTCTTGGGTAAAGTTCTCTAGGTTTGTTCCACTAAGGGCTTTCTAATGTTTAAACAAATGCATTGTTGTCATTGCCTTCAGTCCAGCAATGCATTTTGGAGTGTTATTAATCACTTTGTTTAATCTCCTTAGATATGTTGGCCTTCAAATTGGACCTAGATCTTCTGTCACAGCCACACTTGCAGTGAGGAGAGAGACACAAGGTCCTGGTGGAATTCATCACACAAATGGGACCCATTTGAACCCTGTGTCTTTCTCATGTCTTGCTGCATGGTGTCTATGTGGCAGCTTGAGAGAGATCAGGGGTTACAAATTTAAATGTTAGGGATCCATAAACAAGATTATAGTGATTAAGTTGAATGACAATAAACACGGATTCCCCCTTTTATGCTTGGAAATGTTGTCTACTAAAATTACACATTCAATATTATTTATTGACGTAGCAGTTTGTATGGCATGCAAGATAACAAACTTTAGTATTTGATTCGTTTCAAGTAAGATGATTTTAGAAATTAAAATGTATAAATAAGCTCATAATTGTGATTTGTGAAGTTAACTACAGTGAATTATTAATTATTAATCAATAAATACGTACTTTAATATTTAAAATAATCTGTTAGTGATAAAGGAATCGTTTTTTTTTTTCTAGTTAAAGGAAAACAGAAATTGACAGTTAACACCATAAGACCCGCCTCAATGTAATGTTCAGATATGACATTTTTTTAAAATCAATATTTACCTAGAAAAGTTAACAGAATGATAAAAGGATAAAATTACTTATGCTCGTGATTTCTATTTTATGCCAATTGTCACGTCAATGCAGCTGCTATCAGAATACTTCATAATGCATGGCTTGAGGAATTGGACTATTGGAGTGACCACATAGGCTGTGAATGTCAGTTTATAAATTGTGCTACATTTTAATAAAATTAATTTCAAAAATTAATAATGATTTCGGAAGGTAAAATTAATTTATATAAGTGAAAATTAAAAATAATAAAAATGTTTTTGTTTAAATGATACAAGAAAATTACGCATTTACTGAGTTATAATTATAATTATTTTTTGCTAATGAAAGAAAAAAAAAATGCGTCTTTGACGTGTTAAATAATTTACTTAATATTGTAGGAAAAAACAAATACATTATATTACTATTTGAATGAAATGGCCATTTTCTCCCACAACTGAAATTCTAAAGCCACCCTAGCAAATATACTTAAGAATCTATAGGTCTTCAGAAATATCACACATCACACTTAATTCTATCCTTACTCTCTCGTGAAGACCTCTTTATCTGGTTTCTTTCAAATGTGTATATCCTTATAATCTCCACAAAGACAGTGAAATAAACAAGGAGACATGAAAATAACTTACCGGTGTCCTTACACAAACCACAACCTAATGCAGCAAAAGGACGAATATAAGAATTTCTCATAAATAAACTAACGGCTAGAATTAGCAACTACTTTGAATTCCCCCTTTACAAATAAAATAACCTTTCATCTTTATTTTCTTTTGAATCAAAGAATTATCCATGCAATTCACTAAAAAAAAACAAACATTCATGCAAGATACACAAGTATTTAAGCCAAGGATTAATGATATGTACATTTTATGTTACTTAGGAGAAGATCAAGCACTAAAGGTTGGTCTGTTAGTTTGTCTTCCACATAATCTCAAATAAAAGGCCGAGCAGGAAAGCAGACAGATAGGAAGCAGGAAAGCTGAGGAAAAATGATGATTTATGTGAATAATGTCTGTGATTGACGCGAAATGGAAGCTAAATGTAATTTTTTTTTTAAAAAAGTAATGAAAAAAAAAACAAATTGAGAAAGAAATTATAGAATTTAACAGTTCTACAGACAACCACACTTTCGATTCTGATGGACTCAGACACAGAAGGCCCTCTTGGAGGCCCGCCTCAACTCTCTCTCTCTCTCTCTCTCTCTCTCTCTCTCTCTCTCTCCACTTGATAATAGAAAACAGAAAGGAGAACAAAATGTGTGCTGAAGTAGGAAGGACTATGGTGAAAGTGGCGAAGGAAAGGAAGGATTGTGGTAGAGAAGATATATAGGATCATTTTGTTGGTCAAACCTTTATATCTTGTACCTAATTGAGCCACCTTAGCGTTCTTCATATTGCTGATTAACTTCATCCAAACTTATATAATACAAATCAACTTGGGTTTGATTTCAAAACATTTTTTTCAGCCGCTAAACATAAAAGGAGATAAAATCCCAATGGGAATTTTCAACAGTGCAGCTTATTGAAGCAAAATAATCTTCTCACCTATCACATTATTCATTTTGAAGAAGGCTGGAACGGGAAAATTTAACTTGAATGTCAATTTTATTTTTTTCTTGCCATGATAATATCGTCCAAAATGTGCAATCCTTTTGCGTCACTTTGTTGCTATATGGAAGGACAAAGCAAAAACAAATTACAAAGGCTAAGAAACAGAAGACTGAATTTTGTAACTGGAGGCACACTCGTTACAAACATGTTACTGCCCTTTATATAGCTAAAGCATAACAGTGCTCTTAAAAACAAAACATAAGAGAAAATATCCCAGTAACATACATCTATTGGAAGACTTGATCTGCTAACCATTTGTTCAGCAACTAAAACACTGGCATTTTCCAACACGCTTATTTCTATTCTGTTAATATTCTTCCTTGCTGAAATTTCGTGATCAGAAAAATGTCAACGGATAATTAAAACAAGTTAAAATGGTTTACGGAATTTCCTCAGTTCTCTGCTCACTCATAATGAAGGGCAACATGCCGTGTAGTATAGTATACAATTGATCATACTCTTCAATTCCTTGAAAAATAAATTCGTCTAATACAACACATGAAAATGAACAATTTCTAATCGAGTTAGTTGCACGGGACTGAATAACTACTACCGCATATGCTGTAGTGCCTTTTTTTTTTGGTTTTTAATTCACCTCACTTTTAATGTGCTAAAAATGCTGATTGAGACTACTATGATTACACGGTACAACAAATATCTGTCTACTAGACATTGAGTTTAACCTTCCAATACAGAGTCAGATTTCTCCGGGTTTTCATTCAACTCAGCATAATTTATAGTTTCATCCATTTCTGTTTTTCTTTCCTCTTTATCCGGAAGAGTCGGTGTTTCATTCTTCTCTTCTACCAGGCTTGAACAGCTTTCTTTTATAGATTCAGATTCTATTTTCATATCTTTACTCTCATTGTCTTCAGAATCTTTAGGCTTGCAGTCTTGAGAGATTGGCGGTGATTTGGAGCCCAAATTTTCACCGTGTGACATAGCCTCTGATTTGTTATCAGAATTCGATATTGGCATTTCTGCAATAGGTTGTTCTTGTGTGGGTGTTAGAATTTTCTTAATGTCTTCGCAAAGAGTTTCTAGTGGAGGGAAATTCTTCATTACATTGAGCTGTTCCGGTTCTCTTGCCAAAGAAGTTTGAACTAAATCCATGGGGTCTTCCTCCACTGCCTTGCACATCTGCCAACACAAGAAAGATTGTGGATACAGATACTCAGCAGGATACTAATTATTCCACCACCTCTTTTATTGAATGAAATGAATCTGTCATAAAGCGCCAGGTCATGAAGAGAGAACAATAGTACTTTTACCTCATTGTAAAGGCGAACTAACTCCAATCGATTGGGATCACTATCACATGCTGCTGAAATTTCTTCTGAAGCTGCATAAAATGGCAGCACTATAAGTCTCCTGGTTTTTTATTCCCTCCTTTTCAGTTGGGTATGCAGATAGCTACCATAGAAGGTAGGAAAGCAGCATCAAGGTGAAAAAAAGGAAAGGAAAGGGGGAAGGCCACACAATATACAAAATAACATAAAACTGACCACATTGATAAAATATCTGGAGATTCTTGCATACTCTGAGGGTATTCCAGTCCAGATTGTTTTTATGTTGTTAGGAACCAAGCCCATAGTCCTAACAAATGTTAATCGAACAGCAGAAATTCAATTTCTGTGCCATTGTCTTATTCTAATTTTCTGGGTGAAATACTCTGGAGTATGCAAGATTTCCTCCATTATCTGATGCAAACTAGGTAACTGTTGTTGTCTGATCTAGACACAAAGTATACAATGAACAAGAATAGAATCATACCTATTGTTTGTACTTGTGGAAGTTGATCAATCATTTGGGTGTCAGTGTCTCCTAATTTATCACTTGGAAAATTAGTAGCCTTGGTTTCACTTTTAAGTTCATTTGTTACTTCATTTGCTTTTGGATCACCCTGCAAATACAGTTCATGAGAAAGAAATGTCAGCAAACCTTTTCAGAGACCAATCATGAATTCTGTATTGTTGTATGATAAACCATTGCTAAAATCTATACATTTTTTGGTATAAACCAAAGGTATTCGCCACTGGAGGCACTCTTGTTCGACCAAGGTAGAACCACTGTGTGACAAAGCTCTCCCTTTGAATATTTAATGAAAATACATACCCAAGACTCGAAGACCTTTGGTTAAGCCAGCTCAAATCTATAACCTATAATCTAAATGATAGCTATGATTAAGGATGTGAATGCGAAATACTAATGGATGGCAATAATCAATAACCTAGTAAAACATGAAGTTCCAGCAACAAGATAGTGAAAAATGATATAACATGAGGGGAAGAATGTAAAAAGGTGATAAATACTTCAGCAGTAAGTATACAAGTAAACATAGAATATCAACAACTTTTTAGCCTTAAAGATAACCATAGAGAAACAATGTACACAATTGTGGCCTTCCATTATGTGTGATTAATAAAAAAAATAAATAAAAAGAGTACATAGACAAGGATCACTAACAGTCACTATCAGTAGTGTATACCCAACTTTTTCAGCCATAACGAGCAGTAATGCCAAGAAAATAAGTTCTTAGATATCTAAAGTTGGGTACGTACAAGGAGGGCATTTTTCCCTGGCTCTTGCGTTTTCTAATAAGTTATTTTGTCATATTCCATAACCACCAGAAAGAAGGATAAAAAAAACTGCCTGGAGAAATAATTTTGATTAAAAAAACAATGCATCTAGGATCAATTTTTTATCATCTAATTTTTTTAACTTGAATCCTGTCATTCCACAGAGAAGGAAATTATTTAAAGATTTTATGTGCTATGACACTTACAAAGTATTCTTTCTGGTACTCAGCATTGAGCCCTTTTTCCAAGAGAAGAACTCTCTTTTTAATAAACTCAACCTGTCTTCTCTGCATGTCTCTAAAATGATATAATATGGACGAGTCTTGATATAACTGTGCTTGGTTCCTAGCATCACCAGAACCTTGTACACCATCAGCTGCAATATCACTCCCACCATTTTCCTTGGATTGACTGTTGGGAACTTCTGCATTTGTCAAATTTGCACCATTTTGTGCCTGAGAACTAACTTGTCCTGGAACTGGTAAGTTTATAAAGGGAAGATTCAACTCCTGGCATATGACCTCCTGAATCTTCAGATCCTTATCATCAACAATAGCTTGCCACCTTCCATACCCATGCCTTGTATAGAAAGAATTATGTTTAAGGGATATACCAACAAAAAGAATCCACAAAAGTTACAACTAGAAAACTACCAACACCCAAAGCTAACTATTAAAATCACGTAAAATATAGCTAACATGCAAAAATACAAAGTTGATATGTATAATAATAATAGACTTTATGTTTATGGTATTTAAGTCTACATTTGTTTGTAATTAAACCGTATTTAATGGCTAATATCATGCAGTTAGAAAATAGTATTTGTTGCAATGTTCAAGAAAACACCAAGCTTTATTAAAATACATACTTCAAAACCGCACGTAGCAAAACATAATCATGCTCCTCCTTCCATATCTTAGCACCCTTCAAACCTGGATACCGTAATAATATGTCATCTGAAAACAATGGAGTTTGAGGATGTTGTGACGCAAACTTCACCTGTCATTCCACATCCCAAGAATAAGATGTCACATTCATCAGCTAGAGGGCATTTAATTTCAAAAACATGCATTCAACTTAAGCCCCTCCCACAGACCCAAAAAAAAGAAAAACTGAACCCAAAGAAAGAGAGATGAATTTTTATACTATCAGACATCAACAAACAATAAAGTGTCAAATTATTATAGAACCTAAGCTTTTCACTAAATGAAAGCCTTTAACCATTTCTACATAGGTGAATCACATGGTTCATTGATACGGCAAAATTTCTATATAGTCAGTTGAACTGAATAGAATCATCAATATAGAAGCACAAAGTTAAAATATACTAATGATGAGCAGTTAAAATACAGAAAGTTCATTCAAAACTTACCTTGTCCCTTATTAAGAGCAGGACTGCAATCCTAACAAGTACATCTTGGATCCGGAGTCCTTCTTTTGGAACACCATCTACAGGCAAATTATAAGCACAAAGGAAAAATTAGGAAACTAAGATATAGAAAAGAAAAAGGGAGCCGAAGGAATGAGGGAAGATATATTGATAGCATTTAAGATTGATACCTACGAATGTAGAGGAATCAGTTATATCTTCAGCAATATGAGACAAGAAAAGGGTTCCATAGCTGTAACAAAAAATATATACACATCATATTCACTCACAGAATGACTTTAGGTATGATAATTCACAAGTTACAAAATAAAATTATTAAACAACGTTAAAAATCTATATCATACTAATACCTTATTTTAACGATTATTAAAATAGTATAATTGAAAATGGAAAGGGCACAAAGAAAAATAAGAATTAAAAAAGCTCACAGCAAACACTAAAAGGAAGAAAAACACTTTGCTCATTTGCAAAGGTCGTTGATCCTCCCGTTAATCTATAAGTACTTGAGGGGTATATCATGAAGGATTTACCCAAAGTAGTAATAATACCATTTTTTTTGTAGCTTTTAACCATCTTTATATATTTTTCATAGGGCCAAAACTTTTGGAAGCAACAAACTGCAACAAAAAGAGAAAGAAAAGGAAGGACAAAACAATTCAACATCCCCACAGAGTTGTCCCAGACAAAGAGGCTAGTTATCTTGTACAATAGTTATATAATTTGTGTTCAAATGGCACAGCTGCGGAGCTGTCATCAAACCCCCCCCCCCCCCCCCTTTTCTTTCAAGTAAAAAAGAAAGTTAAGATAAATTTCCAGCCAAAAAATTGTATAAAATATCCTAAATATGGTAATAGATTAAAGAAAAATCAAAACATTACTCTTTGATTTCTTCATAAGTCTTCTGTTTCATGCGGGAAGTAAACTCCTTCCAATCAAACTCACCAACCCCAAACCTGTAATACAGAGTGAGATAAACTACATATATGGCCATGTAAAACCCTTCTTCAATTCAATACATAAAGAGTATATGTAGAGAAAGTAACCTCATCAAAATTTGCACAAATGCAGCCCTCTGATTTTGATTAAAACCAAGGACTCTGAATGCTTTTCCTTCACCTTCCATCAGAGGAAGTGGCTCTGTGCTATCTGCTGCTAATAAAATTAAATGAATATTAACATCACAACGAGATAATCTAGGCCCATCATATCATTAAAAACTCAAATTAACTAATACTGATACATACTACGTGCTTTTTTTTTATAAGGCCTTCTAGCAGTTGTAATTCCAGTGGAATTTGAATCACCATCAGTAAGCTCTGCTTCATAATTATCATCTTCACCATCAGAGCTCACATCTTCCAGACCAGCAAGGTCATCCTCCTCCACGGAAACCATCTGGGAAATCAAGGATAAATTAACCACTCAAGCTGTAGCCCCCCAACCCCAGATACACAAAAACAGACTTTCAAGTTTCAAAATCCTAGATGTCAACATACAAAAACAACAACTAAAGCCTTATCCCACTTGGTGAAGTCGGCTACATGGATCACACAACGGCCAACGACATTGGGCACAAATCCTAGATATCAATATCTAGTTCTAGAAATCATTAGCATATGTCAAAATTGAGAGGAAAACAAAAAGGAACAAATTTCATAAGAATGTACCAAGGTAAAAAACAACATTAGAGAGCAAACAGAATATGTATTGCCACAGTTGAATGTAAATTCACAATAACTATATAAATACAGCAAGAAACAATAATCTTTCTGCAAATTAATAGAATTATAGAAGACAATAGCATGAGGATTAGAATCACATACCGACTTCCGGTTTCGCTTCCCCTTGCCCAAGGCATTAAACTCCTCAACTTTATGCTCTTGATACTTGTCTCTTAACAACTCCTCCCAGAAATGTGTCCTTTCTGAACTGTTAAGTGTCTCCATTGCTCTTTTTTGTGCTGCCTCCTCTGCTGCAGCCTCGGCCTCATCAACATACTCAAAATTTGCAACCTACGTCATAAAATCCACTCAATCAATCAAAAGCATAGGAACCAAACAAAAACCCTGAATGAAAAAAATTATGGTAAATAAATTCAGTGCAGTTATTCGTTGTAATAAAGGCAAAATTCATTGGCGTAGCAGGAAAAGGTAATGGATGCAGAGTACTCCTTCAAAGAAAGAAGTATCACTTTGAAGAACCTTTATTCTAAGAAACAATTAGAAATGATAGCACTTTCAAATTTAGCCACTCTTCGAGTGTCATAAGATTCACCATAAAAAGTATAGAGTTAGTTCAAGGAGCTCTAAGCTAAGAGAAAATTCATTTCACAAATACAGCTACAAAAGGAAGAGAAGCAAAGAAATTAATAGTATTCAAAAAATGATTTTACTTAATTTTTTTTCAAAAAAAAAAAATATTTCAGTGCAGAGAAGCCCATGATGAAAGCTGCAAAAGAAGAATAATGTATGTACTTCAGGAATAGGATGTGATTAAGAGAGAATATCCACAACGGCTGCAAATTATGAAGGCAAACTAGATATATAAACAGTAAAGTTAAAATAATCATGACCAATGGATGGCCAAAGAATGCTTTCAAAACAAATAATATAATTGTTCAAAAAAGTTTTAAATACGGACATTTATTACATGTAAATATGGAAATATAGGTTGCTATAAATTAGGGATTCAGATTGATTCTTTGTATCCATGAGACTCTCTTACCCTATTATGTGATTATAAATGAAGAACATATGTGTGAGAATAATATACTATACAGTAAACACTTTCTATAATAACAATAAATGTAGAAGAGGCAGTGAATCTTTTAATGCACATAGGTCAATGCAGTTCTTCTTGACAAATCCAATTTACTTTTGATTGATTTATGTATCTCTAAGTCCATATACATTTGTTACTATAAAATGATAAATGACAGTAGAAATCAAGGGCATCTCTCAATTCACTACAAACCAAAGTAAATAAATCAAAGTTGAATAAACATTTAGAGAAGAAAAATGTATATGCAAGATAATATGGCACAGTCAACCTTAAAGGCCTTCAGAAATCCATCTTCATCTTCATCATCCAAAGTGGCCTCTTCATCTCCAACTTGATCACGATCTAGCAATCTGTTATAAAAAAATATACAACAAATAAATTTCTCAAGTATATTCCTATTTATATGTTTGAGGAAAAATGCTTGTTTACCTATCAATAGCAGCAGCATCATAATGGATTTGGCGGGATTTGCCGGCTTCATCATTTTCATCTGCAAATAACTCCTTTGAGCCATATCTTATGATGTCATCCAACTCTTCCTACGCACAATCAATAGTCAAAAGCTACCATCAAATCTTTTAACAACTGTGTTCAACTGGATATAGATCAAATGTTCAATTTATTAACTCCTAATGCACATTAGACTTTTAATATTTTAAGACAATATCAATCTCTTGAACAAAATGGCATATGCATCCCAAACTCAATATTCACAAAACAAATACAGGTTTTTAACTTTACAATTCCTGATAATTTCAAGAATCTGCCCATGCCTGTTTTTGGGAGTTCAGTAAATAGTTACTATACTATAGGAATTAACTTTGTTGGGTATGCCTACTTTGTTAATGTACCTTTATAACTTCTTTTATAATCTTTTTCAGGAATATATGCCTTATCCCTCACTTTTAGTTCTTTTCCAATCATAATTAATGTTGCCTTAACGAGACTGCTAACTATCATCAGCTTCTAAAACATTAGCCTTTACTTGCGAAAAAGTAATTATTTACCTGGTTGATATTTTGAGCCTTTAGCCTCCCTACAACTAGGTGTTCTAAAACCATTTTCTTCTTAGTCATCTGCATCATCCTTTCTTCAATAGTTCCTCGTGTTATAAGCCTATAAATTAACACCTACAATAACAAAACCATTATAACATTCAAAATCAACAATAATAATCAGTGCTACAATTACATGACAACGAAAATTTTCAAACCTTGTTAGTTTGTCCAAGTCGATGAGCTCTGGCCATAGCTTGTAAATCAGCATGAGGATTCCAATCACTACAGAATAATGATTTGATCAATGAGTTAAAAGAAATATTGGATTAAATTACACAAACAAAAAAAAAAGATTAATCTTTCAGCATCATATGGATTGTCCGCAACGAAAAAAAGGAATATGATGACGATCCCCCATTGTTTAACTTCAGCACAGATGTAAATGAGTATACTTCCTCAGACTATTGCATATGACTGAATGAGTAAAACATTTTATCCAAGCATTCTGGATGTGCTAATAGCATCAATAAAGTAGAAAATGCCAATTTAAGTTGTTCTTTATTATATTTAACTGACTGTAAAACTTGTTTCAGGGTATATATTTTCATCACATTATTATTCTAGAAGAAAAAGAAAATCAGAGGAATTTAAAGGTTCACCTATCATATATAATAACTGTGTCAGCAGTTGCAAGGTTTATCCCCAGCCCCCCAGCTCTAGTAGAAAGAAGAAAGCAAAATCTTGAAGAATTTTTGGCGTTGAATCGATCTATCCTAACTTGTCTTTCAGCTCCACCAACCTTGCCATCAATCCTTTCATACTGCCAATTCTAGTTTTTTTTTTTTTTAAAAAAAAAAGAAATGAAAAGTAAGGTGAATATTATACTGAAGCAATCAACTTCAGAAACCATTGTGTCGATAACAAAGAATAACCTCACAATACCTTGTACGTACAGTAATCTTCAAGCAAGTCCAGCATGTGCTGAAATTGGGAATATATGAGGACTCTATGTCCTTGCTCTTTAAGCTTCACCATCATCTTGTCCAGCAATTGCAACTTCCCCGATGATTCCAGCAGCTGTCTGCCAAATGGAAAAATGGAGTAAATCAATAGCAACATTGATTAAATCCAAGTATAGTACAAATTACATCAAAATAATGCCTTCCAACATCATACCCAAATATTTCATTTCAGTTACAAGTTACATCTAACAAAAGCTAACAATTTTCAATAGTAAAAAAAAGAAACACACTTAGCATCAAATAAGCAGAGAACCCAGCATTTCTAACAAAAAACCATAAATAATGCCACTCTAAAATAATGACATAAGAGCTTACTTGAATGCCTCTTTTGCGTCATCAATATCTGGTTCAACTCCTTCTAACATGTAAGGATGACAACAGAGCTTACGCAGTTCCATAACAACATTGATAAGAGAAATCTGATTCAAATAAAAAATATATAAATATAAAACATGATGACACCAATACTGTTAAGATGTTTCGGCTCTTATGAACCTAAGATTAAGAATAAACCAAAAAGTCAGTTCATTAAAGCATCAATCTTACCTGTGCACCGCCACGACGGGTTAATATCTGATAATTACGAGTCAAAATTGCCTTGTAATATTCTTTCTGTTTGCTGCTCAATTCAATACGTAGAATAAGTTCCTTTTTAGGAGGTAGCTCCTTCATGACATCTTTCTTCACTCCTGCAGAGACATTAAAAATTTGAATCCACAACTGAGCATTCAGCAATACAAATTTCTATAAACAAATTACCACCTACTTAGTTTATTTATTATCGGATCGACAGAACCATTTAATAACCAGGCTTCTGAGAGCTCTCTTGCAATTTCAATTAATGCAAAAATTAAAATTTAAAACCACCAAATCATGCACTTCAATTTAGAGGTCTACAATTACATTAAACCAAACAATCTTAATATCCTTCAGCAATTAAATACTAATGGACCAATTCCAATATGTATTATTCAAACAACTGCCAATCACTTTTCTTCCAGTTGAGATATAGATAAACATCCGATATGCAATTATGCATAACAAGATCAACAACTTCCATTCACTCCAGAATGATTGCAGGGACCAAAACTTCTACAAGAACAACTTAAGAGTACACAGATTGAGAAAGGAGGATCAACATTAAAAAATTGACCTAAGTTTTGCACATCAAAAACAGTCTAGTCACTTGCTTAATATTGACTGAGAAGCTTGATGCAATATATGCTCCTAAAGTGAATATTAAACAAAATTCTTGGATATGTTCTTTATAAGAAAGACTTGTTGACGTCCAAAGATCTGGTAAATTTGACAAATTGCAATGAAGTATCACAAAATCTGAATTTTACCACCAGCAGCAAGAATACCAAGTTCATCATTGTTCAAGCTAAAAACATATACAAGCAACACAAAATTAGCATAAGAAATAATTATTAAGATACATACTTCGCAGGAGATGTGGAGCCAACATTTTATGAAGCCTTGAAATCTGTTCCTCTTGATTGATATCCTTAAACTCTTCCTGAAATTCCTCTAAACTTCCAAACTACCAGTATTAAAAAAAAAACCTACATAAGATACTCTTGAATCTTGACCTTCATCAGCAGATGTAATAACTTAAAAATATGGCTTATCTTATAGAACATTCCTCATACTAACCTTCCCAGCATCAAGGAAGTGCATAAGCATAAAAAGTTCATCCAAGTTGTTCTGAAATGATCAGAAAAACTGCCATTAGTACTTTTCAACTTCCAACAGATGCAACCACAATTCAAATCAGTAACGTGTGTGCATTAAAAGGTGCAAAGTGTACCAGACAAGTTTCCATATGAAACTAAAATGATAATATTACAATACAACATTACATGTGAAAAACTACTATATATTGTAACTATTGGCAAATACACACACATATATGGAAGTGAAAATTTTCCAGTTAAGGCAACAAAACTATATGCTTAACATTGATGGTACAATCAAGGTAACAAAAAATCTCATGTTGGATGTATTAGAAAACCTAAATACATGTTTTTTTAGGGAAATATATGTGCAATTTGAAATTCAACAATCCTCTAACAATTTTACAACCCACGGAAAATGGAAATATTAGACAATAACCACCACATAATTTTCCAAACAAAATCCAGCCAGCAAGCACACAAAACAAAAACAAGAACATGATTCAATTAATCAATGATAAAAAAAAATTAGGGCATAATCCAACAATAAACCACTATGACAATTTGAAGTGAACCTGAAGAGGAGTTCCTGTCAAGAGAACGCGATGTCTGCTAGAATATTGCTTCAATGAAGAAAATAATTTTGAATCCTTATTTTTGAGACGGTGGCCTTCATCAACTATCTACATACACATACATACAGATGAAAGGCTAACAGCGTTACGAAGAAACCAGAAATGAGAATAGCCTGTAATAGAGGCAACTGGCACACTAATATATTATCATGCTCTGCTAATATAATGGTAAGTAGAATCATACCATGCACTCCCATTTTATAGGTTTTAGTGATGCTGTGTCAAAGTTGATCATTTCATATGATGTCAAAAGAACATCAAACTTAATCCTGTCTTGCTTGCTTTCACTAATTAAATGACCAGATTTCTTTTTCTTGATCTTCTTCTGTTTCTTAGGAAAGTAAAATTCATACTCTCTTATAACACTACGAGCTTGGGCAGATCCAACATACATTAGCTGTAGGAAAAAAAACATATAATTAAAAGAGTAACTACCTAAGACATATTACAGAGAAATTTCCGTCTGCATACCACATTCATATGAGGTGCCCATGTTGCGAATTCACGTTCCCAGTTTCGCAAAGTTGAAAGTGGAGCAACCACCAGATGTGGAGAGACACCCTCTTTAAAAAGTGATGCTAAGAAAGCAATACTTTGTATGGTTTTTCCTGCAAGTGAAAAACTCAGCCATCATGGTACAATAATATACTTCTCCAGAAATTCCAAATCAAGGGCAGAGGGAGGGAAGACAAACAGTAAAAGAAGGGTATAAATCCTATTGGGAAAAACCCCAAGTCTCACATTGGCTAGAGATAAGACCAAGAGTATATAAGTGGGGGGCATCCCTCACCCTATGAGCTAGCTTTTGGGGTTGAGTTAGGCTCAAATCCACATTCTAAGAAATCCAATGAGGTTTCTTCAGCTCACAAGGATCAAAGTGCGTTGATTGAAAGGTTTAGTTAAGTACCACTATAAACCCTCATTGTTACGAACCCAAAGCAAAGAATGAAATGACAGAACACTTATTAACATTTAACAAGAACAGGAAAAAATCTGTTCTCCAAGGATTTCCCCTTCTACAACCGAGCCACTACTCTATTCTCTCGAATGCTTTTTTTATCTCAATGCCCCCCTCTCAACTGGAGTAGAGCCCCGTCCCCCTGAACTTTTAATGATAAGAGTGGGAATAGATTGATAAAGAAAAAGAGAGAGAACCAGAGACTACATACCAAGTCCCATTTCATCAGCAAGTATAACATGAGTCTGCTTGGACCAAGAGAATCGTAAGAAGTTCAAGCCTTCAAGCTGATATGGATGTAATGTACCTTCAATAATGTAAAAATGAAATCAAGTAATCTAGATCACCCAAAATTCCAAATCTAAAAAAAATAAACATAAAACATAATATTTCCAGAAGAATAAATTAGTTAAAATAACATACCACCTAAAAGAAACTCAGGGCTTTGTTCATAATGTTGAAATTCTTTCGGCTGTCTCTTCAATTCAGCATCATCCTTAACACTGTTTTTGTGTTTACTGGAGGAAAACTTGCTGGATCTAGACCGCAATCTATTGAATTTTTCGATTTCTGGCTGAAATGCAGAAATATCTGACTCAAACTCCCAATAGCATTCATCATATGGAAGCTCCTTCCACTTCACAAGATATTCCCTCTCATCATCATCACCCCTGTACCATTTAAACATGTTCGATAAAAAATGTGTACTTGTCAAAAAATTGAGAGGAAAAAATAGGACAAAGATCAAGCAAACTATTAAGCCACTAGGTTGCACATTGCACTGTCAACATTTTCTCATAATCCATTACCACAAAAAAATTACTGGAGAAAAAGAAGGGGTGGGAAAATACAATCAGAAATTGAAGGTATCCTCCAAAACATATACCAAACTTCAGTTGATGGCAATTTCATGTGAGTGAGAAGAATACATACTGCAAAAGGTAAAGATTAAAACAACCAAGTCATGTAAGTTTTTTAAAGTCACATGACCTTTTTAATTGGTCACAATACAAACACACACTCATATACAGGGTGTATCAAGTGAGAGGAGTGTTTAAAAAAAAAAAAAAAAAAAAAAG
>PYAF01002670.1:879851-890050 GCA_007407185.1 Glycine tomentella | reverse complement strand
AGATTATAAATTGGCCTGCGATCTGATCTTACACGAAGCCTCTCCACCAAGCTACTCATGTTCTGCTAAAATGATAGAAATCCTGAAGGAAACAAGAAGAAGAAAGGATTATTTGATGATTCTATCAACCAAACCTTCTATAGAATGACAATTTTCGTAATGAACAAAGAATCATCCAAGGGGGGGAAATCACAGCAGACTAGGTTAACATTTGCCCACGAAATAACTTTATAATCAGAAACAAAGGGATCAAAATTCCAGAAGCCCCAAGTCCAATGATAAAATTACTATCCTTTAATATCTTTTCTTACGAAAAGAATACTTTACCCACATAATGACAACAAAGCTGTTGCTTGGAAATATAAATAAACTAAATAAATGCATATGTTTCTAAATGCCTTAGATGCAGCTGTATGAAAGATATAGTGGGAATAAATTTTAAAAGGAATTACCCAATGCTTGCAGAAATAAACTTTTAGTCCTTGGACATAAAATAAGTGGATTCGAATTGGTTTAATTTAGTAGAAACCTAGATCACTGATTTCTGTTTCCAGGAGATGTTTAATTATTTTGCATAAGTAGTACTCGAGAAAGCTCCAGAACCCCTCCAAAGGAGAGATGACTTTAGGTTGGCTGTAAGTTTTAATAGTTGAAACATCAACTCAGTCAGAACTAAGAAGGCAGATTACCCTGGTCTCAGTTGAATGCTTTTGGGTTAGGTCTCGTGAACACTAGGTGAGACTTAGTTACAAGAAGAGATACATATTAAGTAAAAAAAAATCATTGAAAGAAAAAAAATATAAGCAAAATACCGAAAATCGTTCAAACCAAAAACTCCAAGGAACATTGCAAACTCAACAACTTAAACACAACTGCAAAACTGGAAAAAATAATAGAAAACATGATACAAAACAATGTGCATATAATTCCGCACACAATTCGCCACTGAACCAACGAAGTAACACGAGAAGAACGAGAAGCTATCGTTAATTCGTGGCGAAGAAGCAAGCCATCGCCTACATACAAAACACTTCCAATTTACGAAAGCAAAACAGAAACCCTAGATTGGTCAAAACCCCTCCACCATTTCCGAAATGATTTCGAGAGCGATTCGCGAGCTAATCGGCGATTTGAGGAGCTATGAGTGATAGAAGTGAAGTGTGAAACAGAAATTCGGAGTGAGATGTACCGTAGATTGCGGGATTTTCCGGCGATCTGGAAAAAGGGGAGTTTCGGAAATTCGCGGGAACCGAAACCTGAGAACTAAGGAAAAGAAAAGAAAAGAAAAAGAGGAGAAAAAAATGAAAGTGAATAAATAAAATAAATAAAAAAAGAGGCGGTGAGAGGAGAGAAAGAGGGATATGCTATGCTATGGACTCACCACACCAGGACAGTGACGAGATTTAACAGCCGGACCTAACGTGTTTGTATCGAAATTTTGGAATTTGGAATAACTAACTCAAGCACTGGAATTTTAGTGGTGATTAACATGATACGATATATTAAAAAATTGGTAGACGAAAGCACACTTGCAATCTTTTTTCTAGAATAAAAATAAAATAAAAGTACTAAATTAAGCATTGATATTTAAAAATACAAAATTACAATCCTTGCAGCTAGGGTTTTTTTTTTTCACTTCTTGTCCTTTAACATTTTTTTTAGCATGATATCAATACAAAATTATTTTTGTCAAAAGTCATGATTAATAAAAACACGATATATTTTTTGTAAATTATGTAATATGTAATATAAGTAAAATTAATTAAAATATGATAATAGTATAAAAGTTTTTGTATACTTTTTTTATAAAATGTAATTAGTTTATATGTATTTTTTTGTGTACATTGACTTCTAATCACATATTTAATATGTATCATAAATTTGTCAAGTTTTATAATATTTATTTTAAAAGTTATATTTAAAATATTTTTATTATTTAGTGTATAAATATCTTTTATAGTATAAGTGTATAAAAAATAAACTCATAAATATATGGGAAAAAAAGTTTATAAATATGTAAGTATTCAGTATTACATTCAACAATATATTATGCGGGAATTTATAATGATTCATAAGTAGACCAGTCTTTTTATGAATAAAATGAAGGAAAAAAATCCTAGAAACAACTAAGATCCACGAAAAAAAAACATAGTTGAAGAAATATCTATCAAGGTGCCAACACAATATTATATAAGAAGAAGGGAATAAAATCAAAAATCAACTGTTTAAGTGTACAAATCTAACACTATCATAGGACAAAAACAACGCATATCCCAAATGACACAATAATTTTAGAAAAACTATTATTTTTATTAATATTAGTAGGAACATGTTCGAATGGGTTAATGGCGATTAGAATTTATAAACCTAATACTCAATACAACTATAATAAGGTAAGTAAAAATTAACTCAAACCAATACAATAATTATGATAAAAAAAATTCAATAATTTCATCTATCAATCATAGTGTATACCAAATAGAAACTTCATCTAACAGTAGATCTTGTTGAAGTTTAATCAGGACCCAAAAAAGATAATTAAACCAACACTTCTTCTCCCTTTCGAGACTCAAGTCATGATTCAGTTCTATATTAGGATTTATTGGCTATAGTTGCATCAAAGAAATTCACACAGAAATATTGCATTAGTACTTTTTATTAAGAAAACTCTTAAATTAATGTTTAAAATCTGTTAGAGGGTTCTAGGCGTATTTTTGGAGAAGGGACTAGTTTATTTTTTGTTCTCAATATATTTTTGAAAGAGTCCAAATGGTACCTCAAACATGTAATGTATCTTTTGTTTCAAACGTACTCTTGGGTGCTTTCTAAAGTAATCCAAAAATGTTATTTTTGAATTAGATGGGTTGTGTTCTATTTCCAAATATTTTTAATTTTTAACTCTTTTAGAACTATTCAAAATATAGAAATAGGGATGGTAAGAAAGATGGTCGCGTGCCATTTTTACTAATTGTATATTTTTACAATTCAAATAAAAATAACCACTAAAAGAAATAATACTATCATAGATTGAATGAATAATTTCATTACCACATTATTATATTCAATTTGAAAACAAGCAAGAAACGTCAACTTCGATCCAAACCTGCCCGTGTCATCTCTTCATTGCGGTGAGACTGCTTGCCAAAGCAGAACAGTAATCAATACCTCTCTCATAAGTGGAAAATGTGAAATCATCAGATGCACAGTGGTCTTGTCTTCGAAAAGCGAGAGAAATGTAATAATGAAAGCACCAAGGCCATCCATCACATCTTGATACTGTCTTCGAAAATTCAATTTATGAATCGCGTGCAATGCTTCGCCCACGTTGCGAATCCGTAGTCGATTACAACTTACAAGCCAAATATATCACGCCATAATTGCAGAGCACAACAAAAAGGACAGAAGAACTCAATTTACCCAACAAAGCCAATAAAACCTTGGCCAATTCTGAAAGAGGACCTTTATGCATTGCACCCAGTCAATCAGAACATATCACTTCACAAAGACACAGAAACAGGACTTCTTATTCGAACTAAGAATTGGACTTGTAACTGTGCTGGTAGTATTGGTTATAAGTTGAGCAACGATTACAAGAAACAAATATAGCTGCAGCAGCAAAGCAAACTAAAGGAATCATCATAAATTATTATTTGAAATTTGAAGACACTAAACTGAAGGTGATGATTTACAAAGAACTCAAGCTAACAAAACCAGCTACGGTTTGAAGTTACAGTTCAAGCAAGGATGTTGATGATGATGAAAATGTTACAAGTAAACAACAACCATTTTTTTGGCGGAAGTGTACACAAAGTAAAAAGAGAGACTCACACTTAAGACATATTCTACAACCAATTATATCCTTCTTCTTTACTTTTCTTTTTCTTTTCATTTCAATTTCAATTTCAATTTCAATTAGTCTGTCCACCTTCAACACCTAAACCATACAAGACACCAGCATACTTTTCCGTGGAGCCACTGAAGAACGTATCCCTCAACTTTCTAAATGTACAAGAAGTGAGTAAACTATCAGACCCAGCCTGATGGCACACGCCAACCCTCTCAACCTCCAACAACTCCGCGAGCTTGTTCAACCCTCCGTGGAGGCTGTTGCAGAACTTCATCAGGTGCTTGATGTCATACACCATCGGAAAATAAATCTTGATCAGATCGAAGAACCCGGCTTGCGTCTCCGGCAAGCTCCGGCATGTCAACAGCTTCAGGAGGTACCCGAAATCGTACCCGCTGTGGAAGGTAACCCAGTGCACGGCGTCGTTCAACACGATCCCGGAAGACATGAGGAGCTCCCCGAACCGGTTCACGTCGATCCCTTTCTCGCTGTTCTTCTTGAAGTCGATCCCGCACTGGCGCAGCAACTCGATCGAGTCGCTCGCGAAGATATCTTCGCTGATGTTGAACTCGCGGAAGTTGAATTGCCAGATGCAGGGGCTCTCCGTGCCGCAGGTAGGGAGGTTCCCGTTCTCGTCGGAGAAAGTGAGACCTAATTGGATCAGCTTCAACATGTCCACGTTGTCCTTCAAGGTTTGGTAATTATAGTCGTTGATGTTCTTGAAATTCCCCACCGGACGGAGAACCACGCCGGGGAACTCGGTGTCCATCGCCACGTAGTTATACTCGTCCACGATTCCACGGATCAACGCGAACTCCTCCTCGAGGTTATCATTCCAAACCTCCCTGATTTGAACCGAATCGCCTTTCGGTAAAATCGACATCTCAAACGAACAAATCCGAGCAGCAGATTGAGAATCGCAATCAAACCCCCCAGATCTGTAACAAAAACACGCGGAAACGGTTCAGATCTCAAAACCTAACAAATCCGGAACGAACATCGATGATATTTAAACGAACAAGGAAACAAATCGAAACAAAACCAACGAGCCGCGATACCTGAAGAGGATTTGAGTGAGTAGAGCTTCGAAACAGAGGCGCGCGGTCGAGATTCAACTAGATCTGAAACAAACACAAGCGTATTAGATCCACCGAAGAAGGAGTGATTCTTGGAAATTAGGAGTGAACTAGGGTTGAAGTAGGAACCCTAGAAATGGAAGTAGTAGAGGAGTGAGGAATCTAACCTTGCGATGGATGAAGAGAAGGTTGCGGTGAAGCGATCTGGATGAAGGAATCAGAGATTTGAGCTCCGATGAGGGGAGAATCGGAGGTCAACGAAGGGTGGGAGCGAAGAAGGTGGAAGCGACAGGAAATTGGGGCGAGGAGTTGAGACCTGATTTGTACTGGGGATGGGGCGTGGGGTCGTTTTGGTTAGCAACAACTACACGGGAGGTGTCGTTTACAACTGGGCTCTTGCAATTCGGGATGCGACAATGTGATATCAGTCGTTAACATCTGTCCGAACCCAAATCACCGACCTTCTTTTTTTTATTACTTGTTATACTTGTTATTATTATCAGTATAGTTGTTTATAATAATACCCATTGTTATTACTATTATTATTTTTGCTTTATACATGTAGAATTATTTCAATCATTTATTATAAAAAATTTGTTCATTTCATTTTAAATATATTTATATAAAAATCCTTGATTCAAATATATATACATTTTCAAAAGTTTAAACAAGATAAGATTTGTGCAGAAAATGGAATTTTTAATTAAATTTTAAATATTTAAAGTTTGGAATTTGAGAAGAATAAGAAGAAAAAGGGATAATTTAAGATTTTTTAGTGAATATAAAAAATATGGCAAGATCATGTATGACAAAGAGAAATTAAATAAAATAAGTCTCTACATTCTAGCATGAGAATTAAAAATTATAATATAGGTATTGATTTATTTCCACATTTAGGTTTCAATAAATTTTTAATTAAGAGAAAGTTGTAAACCAAGCTATACTTGGCATAACATCTAGATATTCCTAGTATTGTTAAGAAAATATTATAAATGGTAAATTGGTGATGGTATATAATGAAGTTTTTGAAACTCAATAAAAAAAGATTTAATAGTATGATGTGTAAAATTTAGTCTTTTGAAAATTTATTAGAAGTTTTTCTAAAACATATGTCGGTGGATGAAAGTTTCGTTCAAGGGATTAAAAAACACGTTGTGCTTAGAAAATCAGTTTACAAAACTTGGATGTAATAAAAATATATATGAAAAATAACTAGTTATATAAGCACTAAAGAAAACACATAAGTTTTATACTAGATTACAATAATTATTCTCTATACCACTTATGACACTACATTTAATCTCTCAATGAGATTAAAACCCAAGTATTATTTGTCACTGAGTCACTATTGACTTTGACAAATAATATATGTTTGATAGAAAATGTATTCTAACCACTAAATGAGTGTTTACATAGTAAGTTCAAATACAATCAAATTTGTTAATTAACAGAGCTAAGATTCACTCAATTTTCTCAAGTTTCCTTTGTCCAGCGGACTGATAGTGTCGCCCAGTGTTCAAAGCTATATATTTAAAGAAGTACAATTTGTCAGTGTCGTCTCCTATAAGGGCATAATGATAGAAGTTACTCGAGTGAAAGGAAAGGGATCTAGCTATGAGACTTCACGAGCGAACTCTTCTCTATTAGTCGTAGCTGCTAAAGAAACGCTCTTTTCTTTCACTTATTGGTACATTAGCTTCACTCCTCTACCAGCAAGAGGATGCGCGAACCATTGTTCCAAAGATCGGAGAATCTAGGGAACCGGAAACCTAGTGCTTACAGCTGACTTTTAGCGTACAAATTGAAAAAAATATTAACACGAGACAAAAGGAATTAAAAATGTTAAGACAATATAATTTAAAATTTTCCTTTTATGTGTTATGGCGCGAGTTTCCTACCGAGTCTATGGACGTTACTTTCTTGTGATTTTTTTCAATACATCAAGTAATTGTTCCATTACTTTTGTACAATTAGTCAAGTGCTAAAGCACTTGTATTTTCAGGACTAAACTATGAAGTAGTATTGTCCAATGTGACTTGTATATTTTACTCAAATTATTCCAGCCACCTGATGATTTTTTTACTTTTTTTTGTAATTTTTTTATACCATGGCAGTCATTTCTTTAGAAAAAATAGTTTTTCATATTTTAATTTGTAATTAATCATTTTTTAGTTATAGACTAATAATTTTAGGGGGCATTTATTACATATTTTTAAAGTTTTTTGTGCATTTGTTTTAGTTTTTTAAAATAATCAAAGAGAAAAAAAAGATACACCCATAATATAAAATAACTTTACATTATTATCCCATCATAAATTATCATTTCATAATAATAGTTTTAAAAATTATACTAATAATAATTTATAATTAAATGATAAAATAAAATTATTTTTAATAACTAGTATACTCATAATCAAAAACTAAAAAAAGAAACCGAAATCTTTGTTAAAATCAGAAATCATTTTGAACATTCTATCATAATTTTTTTTAAAATGATTTTTATCACTGCAGAAAAACATAAGTTAACTTTTTTCCAATCTCTGCAAAAATAGTTATCATAAGTTAGTATTTTTCTTGGTAATATATTTTTTTAAAGTCCTGTTTTTGTTTTTTTTTATCCAATTCAAATGAATTATTTTAATAATTTTTTCGAACTATAACTGGCAAAAACAGTAAAACCTATAAATGTTTTCTGAGCTAAAAGTGATTTCAATTTTAAACAAGCGTTAGTTTAATTAAAGTTATTTCATTTTAAACATGTGTTATTATAAATTACAATTAAAACATAAATTACTTCGCCTAAACCCACTTAATTAACATTAATTTTACAAAACCAAAGTGATCCAAAATTGAATTTATAAACTCTCACTCAAATACACGTTTCTGCCACTATTCGTGGTCGATTGTCCTTGGAAACCATAGCTTACTACTATCAGCAACAAGTGCAATAAAAAATTTCCATTTTAATCGTCACATTCCTTCTTTTTAGGTCAGAGATCGTGTTCATATTCACCGAATTAAAAATTAATTTTATTGGTGATGTGTAATGGTTAATTGTCCAATTTTTTTTTACGCAATAAAAATTAAACATAATTTTTTATTAAATAAATTATTTTTACGTGTGTAAATATCGTTAGATCTTTCTAACACTTGTCAACCCTTGGTTTCGCGACATTCCTTTAAACAATTGTATTTGGAATCTCTTAAGTCTTAATATTGTCTATTTAACTGAGTCTCTGTCATATACCAGGCCCTTGGGTCAAGTGAAGTGAATGTGAATCAATAATGATAATGATTCAATCAATCGAATTTATAATATCAAGTTATCATGCCTCTAACTTCCATCAACATCATGCACGTCCATGCATGGTCCAAAATGCTAGGCAATTCCAAACAGTCCAATATGAACGCCAGTGCCCATTTCACAAACCTGGTTACGAGCAAAACGACCGAGAAATCCTACCAGTACTTTTCTATAAATTTTTAATAACGTTCGTATCTGCGTTAAGCATATTTTTTTACGAAAATACTTATTAATTATGCTTAAAGAATCTACTAAATTAGAATAAGTTTTGTTACTTACTGAATTATCTTATATAACAATAATAGTCAATAATATGAAAATTATTTGCTTTTTCGGGTACTTGGAAAATAGAAGAAAAAAAATTGTGTCATGATAAAAGCTACAATTTTAAACATAAATTATGGTAAAACATTTAATGCAACTTAATATCTAATTTATTTTTCTAAAGTTTATATATATAACAAAATAAAATTGTAGGTGCTTCCATGAGTGAAATTGGCAGTGCTTCCAGCCTCGTGGTGGTCGCATATGGTGATGTCGTGGTTGCACACAACATCCTCGCGGTCGTGGAGGCTCCGTCGTGGCGGCTGCACTCTCCTCAGCAAACAACAGAGGAAAGTGAGTGAGAAGAGGAGCAAAATTGGAAAGAAAAGAAAAAACAACATATGCTTTCACAGGCTCACAGCTCAGTTGGATAGAGCACTCGTTTGTTAAGCTGAAGGTACGTGGTGGGTAGCGTTCCACTGAGAAAAAGAAAACAAAATGAAATTAAGAAAAAAAAATTAAATTAAAGTAGTGTTTGAATACGTGAGATTCAATGATTCATATGTAACTTCTGAAACTTTCTTCACATTTTTATTATTTTCCTCAGTAACCCACCAAGACCTTAGAGTTCGACTTTCAATGAAAACATAAACTCATATATATTGGGCTGATTTGTTTAATTTTTTTTTTAAATTAATATTTTTTAATAAACAAATATGATATGTTTCTCAAAATAAACAGAAAAATATTTTTGAAAAACAAACAAAAATTAAACATACACAACGAAATAGAAAATTATTTATTTTATTAAAATAAATAAATATTTTTAAAATAAATTTAAACAAACCCACTCATCATATAATAGCCAATAGTTAATTTAATGAAATTTTAGTTTAAAGAACTATTTCTCTAGATTTTAATATGTTAATAAATCATTATTTTCATCAAAACATTTTTTAACATTTTAAATTTCAATTAAATATTTTTTTTCTTAACTTATTAACAAAATGCATATAAACATATAAACTTTGTAACCATGTCAACGAAGTTATAAACTTAAATTTAAATTTCTTAATTTGCTAAAATTTAAATTTGAAACAAATATTTATAATTGTTTTTTATAAAATATTAAATAATTAATTATTGACTTTTCTCAAAAATCATAAAATAATAGAGATTCAAATAAATTTGTATTTTTCACTTAATTTTGATTAAAAAAACTTGCATATAATTTTACATTTTTAATTTCTTAGACAAAAATATGAGGAGGGAAAAATTTGTTTAATTTCAGGGATAAGAACCTTATTAAACTTAATAAGTTTATAAATGATTCATAACTTTTATTTTATAAATGAAAATGTGCTCATTGTTGCAATTTTTTTAAACATTTAATTAAAGATCTTTTTTTGGCAAATTATTCAATGATAAATTGATCCTAAAGTGAAAATATTAAAAATATGATAATTAGTCCTACAAATAATTTAAAGAAGACTTACTAATTTAAAAACTTTGTAATTTATTGTCAAATTAATTTTTAAAATATAACTTATTATCAAATTAATTTTTGAACATAAAATAATCTTACAGATTTAAATGTAGTTAATTTGTTGCACTTTTTTCATACTCAAATATTAAATATGTACTTTATCCATTCCTATATATAAAATTCTTTTAATTAATTCACTTTAGGATCAATTTATCATTGAAT
>PYAF01002670.1:865631-879751 GCA_007407185.1 Glycine tomentella | reverse complement strand
ATTTTCTATCATTCAAAAATAAATTTATCATCGTATCTCATATTTAATGAAAAAAATTGATTATTTATCCTAATTTATGTATATTTTTTTTGTTAACTAATATTACTAGTACAAAATATTTATTTACTTTATTGATAATTAATATTCATTTTCTATTTTAAAAAATAATGATTCAAACTTTTAAAAAATACTAACTTCGAATATAAAAAAAACTATATAAGCTTATTATTATTTATTAACAATGATCTTCAGCTTCTGTAAAAAAAAACAATGATTTCTAGCTAACTTTTAAAAATAATGTTATGGGAGTATCTCCCACTCCTACAGTTAAAAATAGATATATTTAATGTTTCGAAAACATAACACAATTTAATATTTATTTATCATACTATTAAGAAAGAAAGAAAGAGGATTAATAAGTTGTAAGAGATTTTTATAAAAAAGATTTAAGACCAAATAAGAAAAAGAAAAAGAAAATTTAGAACTTAAAAAGAGCATTCGACGAACTTCCATTGCCCCTTTCCCAAGCTTCTAGTCGCTTGATAATACTAACCGAGAGTGGTGGATAATTTTAGACAGTAACAAATTTTAAATAGTGTTAATTTTTTTTTAAATAGTGTCAAATTTTATTTTTAATTTTAATTAATTATATAAATATATAATTATTAAAATAAAAATTCATCCCTATATATCTTAGTGTCAAGGCCATTGGGTTCTAAGGTGGCTCCGCCACCACGTGCGTACGATGCCACTGTAATACGACGATGCCAACCAGAAAAACTCCGACGCTAAGCAAATCCGTTTTCGCCGCCGTAACCGTTTCTACCACCTCTCGCTCCCTCTTCGAGAGACAATTCTTATCCGCCGTCCTTCGCGCTTCGGACAATTCTGTAAATTCCTTTTCTCGGTCTCGGATTATCGCCTCCGCCAAGTTCCTCTCTAGCTCTTTCACTCGCACCTTCCACGCCACCAATCCCACCCTCCGCTCCGCCGCAAGCTCTCAGGTCTATCTCTTTTCATTTTCACAGTCTTCCTTTCATTCCAATTATGCCATCGTTAGGCCACGAAGTCGGTCCTCTTTGTTAAGCATTCGTCAAATTATTATTGATGAACAATAATAGTGTACTCTCTTTGTTAAGCACTTATAGAAGAAGAAAATTAAGATGCCAAAAATTAACTTATGCATATCACTTAACTTTTATAGAAGCTATTTGGTTTAACTTCTCCAAAAGCTGAGGTCTATAAGTTGATTTTAGCTCCTATTTTCGGACGGTGGATATTCTTCATTTTATTTTATTTTATTTGGCTATTGAACACTGAACATTGTATCAGCATAGCAATTCTTTAGGCTCTCTGTTTGGAGAATAAAAATGGATATTGATAAGTGTGTGCGTTTTCTGGTTTAATGATGTGCTATTTATATTTTATCAGGTGGCGCAGACGGACTTCACAGATATGGCAAGGGAGGAGATTGTTGGTGCTTTTGATGTGGCGCGAGTTAGTAAACAACAAATTGTGGAGTCTGAGCACTTAATGAAAGCTCTTTTGGAGCAAAAGGATGGCTTGGCTAGAAGGATATTTACCAATGCAGGATTGGACAGCACGTCTGTTCTACAGGCTACTGAAGATTTTATAGCTAAGCAACCTAAGGTGCGTTTGCTGGTGATATAGATAATAGATTTGCATTGGTATTTTGAAAAAATTCTGACCCAAGGCTTTATTTGGCAGGTTACGGGTGACACTAGTCGTCCCACAGTGGGCTCGCATCTTAGCTACCTCTTGGAGAATTCTCGAAAGTGCAAGAAAGAAATGGGGGATGAGTATGTATCCCTGGAGCACCTTTTGCTAGCATTTCATTCTGATAAAAGGTTTGGACTGCAGTTGTTTAAGAATCTTCAGCTTAGCAAGAAAGCTTTGAAGGATGCTGTACAAGCTGTCAAGCTGTTCGTGGAAGTCAAAGAGTGACTGATCAAAGTACAAATCTAGATTTTAAGGTTTCTATTTTTCCAGAAAGATAGGAGCACATGATTGGTCCTATCTTATTACAAATTACAATAAAGATGAAATGAGATGAGAGAGAGTGAGAGGTTTTTTAGAGAGAGAAACATGGGTTGGGTCAGAGACAGAAACAGTGGGTGGGGTAGAGCAAAATCGGTTGAGAGGGGTGGGGATAGGTTTGGGTACAGATACCGTGCTGACTACGTTGGTTATGGGCCTAACCAACGTCACTTGAGGAAGGGGGAGATACATCGAACTGCTGTCTACACGAAAAACTGGAGGGATGCTGCGGACATATCATCCTACTATTTCACCCGTTTCCTGGAAGAGGTGGATGAAAGGGATCTATGGTTCGTCTTCAAGAAATGGGGGATGTTAGGGAGGTGTTTATTGCAAAAAACAGGAATAGGCGCGGGTGTAGGTACAGGTTCGTACGTTTTAAGGATGTCGGAGACGCAGTCCGATTAGAACGTCAGCTGGATAACCTTACCGTGGGGGGTCTTAAGATCCACGTGAATCTCCCCAAACACAATAGGGGGCAGAAGGAGGGGTTGAAATCACAGGTTCATGCGGTGGCCAAGAAGGTAGCTGTGGAGGTCAACGAGCGTGTCAAGGACAAGGGTAAAGCCAAGGTCGAAGGTGGACTTGAAGATACGGAAGTTACCAACACAAAACGAATGACACAATATCCATACCGTCAGGCATCATATGCGCAAGTGGTAGCGACGACAAACCATACACGGCAAAGGAGGGGGGCTGCAGCGACAAACCATACAAGGCATAGGAGGGGGGCTGCAAGACGTGGCATGGTGACGGGGAAGCCGTCCATGTCGACTATCCAAATATCTATTCCTTTGGAAGAAAGGCAGTGGTGTCGTTAAGCATGGGTGGGTAGGCTTTCGACAGATTGGAAGAGGACTTTATGTGGGAAGGAGGTGAAGATGTCAGACCCAAATACATGGGAGATGACATGGTATTACTATCCGGCCTCACCGACTCCAAAGCAGCCGATATGTGTAGAGAAGCAAAAATACATGGGTCTTCCATGTTCTATTCCTTGGAAAAATGGCATCCGGGTCTGAGGCCGGGCTCTAGGCTGGTTTGGATCTTATGTTGGGGTATCCCACTCCATGTGTGGGACAGAGAATACTTCAAACAGATTGTGGGTGGCATGGGAGATTTGGTGGATTTAGATGATGACACTGTCGACCTTCATTGTCTGGACCGGGCAAGGTTACTCCTATACACTTCGTGGCTGCCTAATATCAACCATACGATACTTGCAACCATCAACGGAGAAGAATATCGGATAAGTGTTGTGGAGGAAACCTGCTGCCAATCTTGCAAATGCCTAAGGGGGAACTATGCCTCTTCATCGGACGTGATTTTATCCGACGTAAGTGTATCGGGGTTGGATGTATCGCTGGGAGTTAGTGTGGTGGCAGAAAGTCCAGACATATGGGCGGAAGTCGATGACGGGGATAGGCCGGATAGGAGGGTCGGAAGGGTATTAACCGTGGGTCAATGCTCATCGCGGCTACCGTCGGTTAATACCCACCCGGGTAGAGACATCCACACTGAAGTGGACATTAACCAGTCGTTCGGTGTTGGTCGTTTGCCTGCATTTCCTGAATTGGCAACGGGCAAAGAGGGCCAGGCCCCGAGTAAGCAAGCAGTGGCAGAGGGCCTAGTAGAGAGAGAGGTTGGTGCTCAGGCTGAGGACAGTGTGAAGGTGATGGGTCCACAAGAGCTAGGAGCATCTGTTATGCCTATGTTGGGTGTGACAAGGACACATCTTGTAGTAGGTGGTGGGGTGGCTGAGGATAGGCCTGACACGGAAAAAGAGGTGCGACAGAGCTCTGATGGTGAACAGGAGACAAAAAAAGGCGGAAGAAGGTGATATAGAGGAGGACCCACACACACCTCCTGTGGGTAGTCGCCAGAGGCACGTGTCTAAAGGTATAAGGAATGCCCTTACGGTCCCTAGCCCTGCTATTATTCATAACGGCAACTTGGGCCACAATGGTTTGGGCCCATACTCCCAATGGAAGGTCTGTTCTAGATCAAAGGGGTGTAAAAAGAATTTGGGGCCCAAAATACAAAATCAAAGGCCTATCAGCAAAGGAAAAGAGTGTGCTTCACTCTCCCCGTGTTCTGGTGTTCCTCAAGCCTTGTGTTTGAGCAGTGGCTTAAAAGAGGCTGCAGAATGGGTGGGAAAACATCTGGTTGCTGTAGAGAGGGTGGATCTGTTGTGTTTGCAAGAAACTAAACGTGAAGATGTTGATAAAAAGATGTGTCAGGCTTTGTGGGGTGATCCCGAGGTTCAATGGGAATTTATACGTACAATCAATAGAGCTGGTGGGTTGTTATGCCTATGGTCTGGAAAGGTGTTTAATCTTACATCCAAGGTGTTAGGTGGGGGTTTTGTCTATTTGGAAGGTAAATGGGTAGTGGATGACACTAAAATTGTTATTATGAATGTATATTCACCTTGCGATTCAAACTGGAAAAGGTGTTTTTGGGAGGCTATTAAGCAGCTGAGAGGTGTTAGCATGGAGGGACCCTGGTGTGTCATTGGTGACTTCAATAATGTTAGGAGATCATCTGAACGTATGGGAGTATGGCATCGACCTTATGATGAAGGTATTATGAGAGAATTCAATGAGTGGATTGCTGATATGGAGCTTGAGGATGTACCATGTTCAGGGCGGAAATCACATGGTACAGGCCAAATGGTACAGCTAAGAGCAGACTGGATAGAGCTTTTTTTTCTGCTGACTGGCTTGAAAATGGCCAAGCACCTCCTTGGCCATATTGAATAGAAACTACTCTGACCACTGTCCTATTTTGATGAGGTCTTCTTTCGTTGATTGGGGTCCAAAGCCTTTCAGATTTCTGGACTGCTGGCTGCAAGACAAATCATGCAGGAAGGTGGTGTTGGACAGTTGGAACTCAAATCCTGTTGCTGGTTGGGGGGGCTATGTACTTAAAGAAAAGATTAAAGGCTTGAAGACAAAGATGAAAGAATGGAATAAATCACAGTTTGGGAACATCCAACAAAAGCTGAAATCATTAGAGGTGGAGCTTAATAGGCTTGATTTACTAAGCGACGACAGACAGTTGGTTGATGAAGAGATATAGCTGAGAAAACAAGTTCAGGAGGATTTATGGGTAGCTGCCCATTCAAATGCCTCCTTACTTGGACAAAAAGCCAAAACCAAATGGATTAAGGAAGGTGATTGTAACTCCAGGTTTTTCCATTTTATTGTGAACTGGAGGCGCAGAAACAACTTGTTAAATGGGGTGTTAGTTGATGGAAGTTGGATTGAGGAACCAGCAAGAGTTAAAGCTGAAGTCCAGTTTTTTTTTTAAGAAAAGATTTGAAGAATCAGATTGGGCTAGACCCAAGTTGGAAGGGGTTGTTTTTAATTCCATTGGACAGCAGCACAATGATCTTTTATTAGCCCGTTTTGATGAGCTGGAGATGAGGGAAGCTGTGTGGGCTTGTGGATCTGAGAAGAGCCCTGGGCCTGATGGGGTTAATTTCAAATTCATTAAAGCTTTCTGGGAAGTGCTCAAACCTGACTTCCTGAGGTTTTTGGATGAGTTTCATGTTAATGGCACATTTCCTAGGGGTGGAAATGCATCATTCATAGTCCTGATCCCTAAAGGTGTAGCACCACAGGGTTTGAATGATTACATGCCTATTTCTTTATTGGGTTGTGTATATAAGATTGTGGCTAAAATCTTATCAACTAGGCTGAAAAAGGTTCTACCTTCCATCATTGATCAGTGCCAATTTGCTTTCATGGAAGGGAGGCACCTGTTACACAGTGTACTGATAGCAAATGAGGTGGTGGATGAGGCTAAAAGGACTAATGGAAGTTGTCTGGTGTTTAAAGTGGATTATGAAAAGGCATATGACTCAGTTTGCTGGGATTTTCTGCTGTACATGATGACCCGCATGGGCTTTGGCCCCAAGTGGATTACTTGGATAGAAGGCTGTCTTAAGTCAGCTTCTATATCTGTGCTAGTTAATGGAAGCCCTTCAGAGGAATTTACCCCACAGCACGGTTTTAGACAAGGTGACACTTTAGCCCCTCTCTTGTTTAATATTGTAGCTGAGGGACTCACTGGCTTGATGCGAGAAGCACAACGTAAGGAGCTGTTTTAGGGGTATAAGGTTGGGAAGAATGAGGTTGATATTAGCATTCTGCAATATGCTGATGATACTATATTTTTTGGAGCAGCATCAACGGAAAATGTATTATCCATCAAGGTCATGCTAAGGACCTTTGAGTTAGTATCGGGTCTGAAAATTAATTTTGCTAAGAGCAATTTTGGGGTTTTTGGCAAATCTGAACAGTGGGGTAAGGATGCTGCTGCATACCTAAACTGTAGGATGATGGCTTTCCCTTTCTCATACTGGGTGTTCATATTGGGGCAAATCCTAGGCGTGCTACAACTTGGGTCCCTCTGATCAAGAAGTGTGAGAGTAAACTGGCTAGCTGGAAGCATAAGCATTTATCTTTTGGGGGGAGGGTTACTCTGATTAAATCTGTCCTTAACTCGTTACCTATTTTCCTTTTCTCCTTTTTCATGGCTCCAAAGAAGGTTATTGATAGATTGATAAGAATTCAAAGGAATTTTTTATAGGGTGGTTCTGAAGGCCAAAAGAAAATTGCGTGGGCTAGCTGGGACTTAATGTGCCAAACTACTGATTGTGGGGGCCTGGGTTTTAAAGACCTTCGCAGGTTCAATATTGCTTTACTTGGGAAATGGGCATGGAATTTATTCCACCAGCAAGAAGAGCTTTGGGCACAAGTCCTGAATTCGAAATATGGTGGTTGGAGGAGCTTGGAGTTGTCTAGAAGGTCTAACTTAGAATCAATTTGGTGGAGGGATCTTAGCTTCATATGCTGCGCATCTGAGGATGGTAGTGGGTTTTTTAGAGGAAAGAAATGGCTGCTTGGTTGTGGGTCAAGGACTCTTTTTTGGGAGGATGGGTGGAAGAATGAAGGGCTATGTTTGAGAGACAAATACCCGAGAATGTACCAGCTATCCCTCCAGCAACATATATTCATTGGTCACATGGGTAAACAATCTCAGCAGGGGTGGGAATGGCAGTTGAGTTGGAGAAGATTTTGTATGGAAGGAGAAGTGGAAGCTGCTGTTAAATTTATGGAGGATATCCAGCACCTTGATTTTTGGCCTCAGCAGCATGACTCTTGGCTTTGGGAGGATGGTATACCTGGAAAGTACACAGTGAAGTCTGCATACAATTTCCTTTGCAGGGAACAGCCAACAGCATGCCAAGCTTTTAAGGACTTGTGGAAGATTAAGGCCCCTAGTAAAGTGTCCTGTTTCGCATGGAGACTATTTGGGGATAGACTTCCCACGAAGCTGAACCTCATTAGAAGGAACGTGGATATTGCTGATCAGTCATGTCTATTCTGCAGGTCTTCTAATGAGGACGCGGCTCACTTGTTCTTCAGCTGTGACCAAATCAGGCTGCTTTGGTGGGAAACTATGTCCTGGATATCTATTCGAAGTGTCCCACCCCTACATCCGATTGAACACTTCAGCCAACATTCATTCTATTTCTACATTGGGCTATGCTCACAGAGATCGCAGATTTGTGGTTAGCTTTGACATGGGCTATACGGGGGCACAGAAACAACATTATTTTCCAAAATGGGAGTTTTAACAGCCAAAAGCTGATGGATGATGCTCTGTTTTTCTGTTGGCTGTGGATTAAAAACTTGGAGAAAGGCTTTCACATGCCTTTCCACGTTTGGTTTTGCAATCTTAGGGATATTTTTTGTAACCAGGGGAGGGTTTAAGTTACCACTCACCTGCCTTGGGGGCTTATGTCCATCCTGTCTATGGCATCTTAATTCATGCCTTCTATGTATTAGGCTGCCATAGGTTGGTTTCGTTCTCATGGACTTTTTTGTTTGTCTGTTCTTGTAACTATCCTTTTCTCATATATAATATATTATTTTTGCCGATAAAAAAAAAAAGATGAAATTTGTTATAATTTAGAAATAAACTTGAAACCAAATTGTGGCAAAAGTTGAAAAATATTAAGTTTGATGGGATGACTAGAAAAAGATATTGATTATTTATGATTCTTATAAGCTATAGTATAAAAGGAACAAATAACCTAAATGGTGATTATAAATTGGTATCATATTTAATTTGTAAGGTGCCTGCTCTTTCAATTAAATTTTGTGTGACTCCAGATGATATTGATTGTCCCTATGCTTGATCCTTGATCAGCTTACAGGTTATCAAAACCTGATTTTAGTGCTCATAGTCATATCATTATCATTATTTTTTAAAATATGCCTGAACTGTTACTTTGTGCCTTGTTTTTACATTGTTTCCATGAGTTTGGTCTACTCTGTTATCTTTTCTTGTTGCTTTTGTTTGTTTTGTCTGTCAGATTTCTATGTTGCGTTTTTTTTTTCTTATTTGGAAATAATCGTATGTAGATCCGGAGGGGAAATATGAGGCATTGGACAAGTATGGAAATGATCTGACTGAACTTGCTAGGCGTGGCGAGCTTGACCCCGTCATAGGTCGAGATGACGAAATTCGACGCTGTATGCAGATATTATCAAGGAGAATGAAAAACAATCCTGTTATTATTGGTGAACCTGGTGTGGGAAAAACTGCAATTGCTGAAGGGTCTGTCTAATATAATTTTGTAGCAATTACTTGAAATGAGCTATACCCAATATAACTTCTTCTTGTTGTTATTACTTTTTGTACCTGATACTCAATATTACTTTGTGGTAGTAGCTTATATTTTTTATGCTTGACTAAATATTCCCTTTGTTGTATGTTTTGTTTCTGTAATTGTACCAAAGGCCTTTTCATTATTTTGCAGATTAGCTCAACGTATAGTGCGTGGTGATGTTCCTGAGGCATTGATGAATCGAAAGGTTGAGATCCTATTGTTTTTTCTCTTGATTATAAATATGGGTTGGTTTTCTTGTTTGACGTAGTGTAAAGTCTCAATGCAGGCTGATTATGTAAAAGCTTCTAAAAAAGGTCTAATCAAGCTGCTAACACCTTGTAGTGTCATAGTTTCCTGATACCCTGAAACTGATTTTTCTTGCATTGTTATAAGGTCTGTTTTGTTCCTCTAGCTTATGTATTTCAAGACTGAGTACAAAACTTAGATACTTCTAAATGTGTAGAAATCTCCCCCTTCCTCAAACACACACACAAAGATAAAGATGTTCTTGCTATTCTAAAATACAAAGCATGTTTCTTTCTTACTGTTGAACTAATGAGATTTTGGGTATTGAGGGAGGAATTTGAGAGTACAGACTTTCAATATTATCTTAAGGATTGTGATGTGTTACAATGTGATGATGATATGACCACAAATCTAGAGTACGAACCCTTGTTTATAATAATCATAATCCTAACTAAATAGGGAATAAATTATGCAATAAGGAAATAGGGAAACTAATACTAAAGGATAACTGAGATATTCTAAGATATGATCAAAAGATACTATAGGATATTTTTATATATTCTAATATTTGGGTTCAAAACAAGACATTTTGGGTGATGTGAAGAATATCATCTGAGGATGTTCTTATTAGTTTTCTTACAAAAATATTAATTTTCCTATTTGAGACTCTGGAAGTCTCCTTGATCCTTCTCAAGCTTTATTTTTTTCTCTCTTTTAACAAGTATGTCCTTATCAATGAACTTGGAATTGGTAAACCTTATGAAATGGGCCACATCATTGTTCCTATTTTCTTTTTAAATTTTCTCTGAAATGAAATATTGTAAAACAGTGCAGCTTGGTGCTGTGAAGCTCTTGCCAGGCAATCCAGTGCTGTAATTTTTTATTATTTAAATTTGTATTAAAATTTGCTTTTATTCTTGTTGGTCTATAGTTGATCTCCCTTGATATGGGTTCATTGCTTGCTGGGGCCAAGTATCATGGAGATTTTGAAGAAAGGTTGAAAGCTGTCCTGAAGGAAGTTACAGCATCAAATGGGCAAATTTTGTTTATTGATGAAATTCATACTGTTGTAGGAGCAGGTTGGTACCTTACTCTTGTTGCTCAAGCCTTATAAGTTATAATAATATCAACATTAAGAATATTGTGTACTTTTTATTTGTTAGAGACGTAATATTATCATTTGTATGCCTTCACCTAATTACTTAAATGTTTAGGATAGTTCGTTAATGACATGGTATCATAGCATCTTTAACTTAGTGCTCCAGAGTTTGATCCTGACTGCCCCCATTTTTCTAAAAAATTGTTGATTTTCATGACAAGATAGGTGGACTTGTGCATTGTCCGTGTGATTTTAAGCTCAAAAGGCTCTTGCATGAGAAAGTGTCTAATGTTATATAAAACCAATTTTATGTTTCCACTTGACAACTTAAGCTTTTGAGACAATCGGTTCAGCACACTATTTATAAGAACCCACCTCCAGTGCCCTCTCTTTCCCATCTCTAAAAATCCAGAATATTTGTTATCAATTCTTTGTTATAATCAATTAACGAGTAAAATAGTTGATTGCTACAGTCAAAGCAGCTTAATCTGAAAATTTCTACTTTTTGGATAGATTTGGAGGTGGTGATTTGTTAATAGTAGAGACAGAGTACTGATGGAAGAAAGCAATACACCACAAATATAATAATACTGTCTATAGCTGATCGTTGAATTGGTTGGACACCAATATTTATCCTTTAAGTTTTTGCATGCCTTTGATTTTATGCTCACTTAACCAGATTTTTGTATATTCTGATTCATATATGGTCATCCAATGTGATTTTGTTCAAGTTCTTCTATTCAACCAATTAGTAATATGATGTTTTTTGGTCATTGACTCCCTAACTAACAGGGGCTACAAGTGGTGGAATGGACGCTGGGAATTTGTTGAAGCCAATGCTTGGACGAGGTGAACTTCGATGTATAGGAGCAACTACATTGAATGAGTATAGAAAATATATTCAAAAGGATCCTGCACTTGAGCGTAGATTTCAACCAGTGTTTTGCTGTCCACCATCTGTCGAAGATACAATATCTATTCTTCGTGGGTTGTGTGAACGCTATGAGTTGCACCATGGAGTCAAAATATCAGATAGTGCACTTGTTTCAGCTGCAGTTCTCGCAGATCGATACATTACAGAACGCTTCTTACCTGACAAAGGCAAGATGTGACTCTAGCCCATATATTATTGGTTGATTCCTTTTAATAATTTATTTTAGGGTTTACTTCAATGCAAAATTTTCTTTTTGAATAATAAAGTATTCTCATTCCCTCACTCTTAAAAGCCTTCAGATTGTTAATAGTTTGGAAAAAATTTCTGTTTGATTTGTTTCCTCTACTAATTTTTTTTCTTTCCTTTTAGCCATTGATCTTGTTGATGAAGCTGCTGCAAAGCTGAAGATGGAGATCACCTCCAAGCCTACAGAATTGGATGAGATAGACAGGGCAATATTGAAATTGGAGATGGAAAAGCTATCTTTGAAAAATGACACTGACAAGGCATCTAAAGAAAGATTAAGTAAGCTCGAAAATGATTTGAGTTTACTTAAACAGAAGCAAAAAGAATTGACAGAACTATGGGACAATGAAAAAGTTTTTATGACTCGGATAAGGTCTATCAAAGAAGAGGTAATGTTTAGTTTGTGTGTTGTCATGACCATAGTTCTTCTCCCCTGTCTCTCCCTCCCTCCCCCAAAGTCTGCGACTTACATGTTATGTACTTGTGTATAGATTGATAGAGTCAACCTAGAGATGGAAGCTGCTGGGCGTGATTATGACCTGAACTGTGCTGCTGAGCTGTATGAAACTTTGATGTCCCTTCGCGCCAATTAGAAGAAAGCTGAAAAGAACATAACGGACTTCCGAAAGTCCGGACAATCTTTACTTCGAGAAGAGGTCACTGACCTTGATATCACAGAGATTGTTAGCAAATGGACTGGTATACCATTATCAAACCTCCAACAAACAGAGAGAGAAAAGTTAGTCTTGCTGGAACACGTTCTTCACAAGAGAGTGGTTGGTCAGGATATTGCTGTAAAATCTGTGGCTGATGCAATTCGCCGTTCAAGGGCTGGATTGTCTGATCCAAATCGGCCTATTGCAAGCTTCATGTTCATAGGTCCGACTGGTGTTGGCAAAACTGAGCTTGCCAAGGCTTTGGCTGATTACTTGTTTAACACTACAAATGCTCTTGTTAGAATTGATATGAGTGAGTACATGGAGAAACATGCTGTTTCACGTCTAGTTGGAGCCCCTCCTGGTTATGTTGGTTATGAAGAAGGCGGTCTGCTAACTGAAGTGGTCAGGAGAAGGCCCTACTCTGTGGTACTATTTGATGAAATAGAGAAGGCACATCATGACGTCTTCAACATCTTGTTACAGTTGTTGGACGATGGAAGGATTACTGATTCTCAAGGAATGACTGTTAGCTTCAGAAATTGTGTTGTGCTTATGACTTCAAACATTGGTTCTCATTGCATACTTGATACTCTTTGTAGTACACAAGATGATAAAACTGCAGTCTATGATCAGATGAAAAGACAAGTCGTTGAGTTGGCTAGGCAAACATTCCGCCCAGAGTTCATGGATCGCATTGATGAATATATAGTTTTCCAGCCTCTGGATTTGGAACAGATCAGCAAACTAGTGGAGCTCCAGGTAATTGATGTGCTTATATTAACTTAATCCCTTTAAACTTAATTTGATTCATTTCCTTGGTAAATAACTATTCTTTTCGTGATATTGAAGTTTCTTTCGATTGTTTATGACTTAATCCCAGTGTAAAACTGTTTGTTTGACTCTATTCTAATATAATTGCTGGAGATGCATGCTAATACATTTTTGCTTACCTGCTGTAGATGGAGCGAGTGAAAAACAGGCTTAAGCAGAAGAAAATTGATCTTCATTACACAGAAGAAGCTGTTAAACTACTTGGTGTACTGGGTTTTGATCCAAATTTTGGAGCTAGAAAAGTTAAAAGAGTGATACAACGATTGGTTGAAAATAAAATTGCCATGGGAATTCTCGGGGGAGATTTCAAAGAAGGGGAGTCAATCATCGTTGATGCTGATGTGACTCTATCAGGCAAAGAACGTTCTCCTCCGAATAAACTGCTTATTAAGATGTTGGACAGCTCTGTTGCGGATGCCATGGTTGTCAATGATTAATTTTGCCCACTGGAAAGTTTCACTTAGACAAAAGCAAAGTTAACACTTTGTATTTTGTAAAACTCCATAGGGTACAACGTAGTACTTGTTTGTGTTTTTTATGTGTAACTTTGTCTTGAGGATATTCTGTGTTTCAAAATAATTGTTTTTACACAAGATCAAGGTCATTTTTTTATAACAATGGCGACAATGAGGATTGAATTTAAGAAGAGGACGGTTTTCAAAGCAAGAAGCAAGTGGGAAAACGGCTTATTACAGTGAATCCGAAAGTAGGCATATCCGTTGTTGCAAATAGCTGTTGTTGCATAGTTATATATTTCTCTAATCGCTAATCACTGCTTTTTTGTTTGAGTATGACTATCCCATCCTACATGGGTTTCAGGCTGAAAGAGGGCGTTATGGGGAAAAGGAGGAATTGGTTTATGCCCAACTTTCATATGCATACTACTTAAACTCTCCTACTAAGCCATTCCTAGTCGTTGATGATAAAGGTCATTAAATGCCCTGAATTAAAAAATTTATAATCATATTTCACTATGATTATATTTTGTTCTATTAATGGTTTTAGAGATGCTGTTGTCAGTTGCACTTTTGTATAACGAAAGTCGTTAAATATAATTCTATTTTAGAAAAAAATGTAGTTATATATGATCAAACTTTGTTATCGTCATTTTTTTTAAAAAAAAAACATTATTATCTTATTTTTTCTTCACTTATTGACGATGTTAAAAACAACGGTAAATTAAAAAGAACGTTAGATAGTTTAAATAAATTTAAATTTTCCGGTGATAAGTATTAGAAAGTAGGTGAAATAATTGTCAAGAAGTTAATAAATATTTCGTAAAAAGAAAAATTAAAAAGTTTAAAGTTATAAAAGAAATATGCACTATTAACTTAAATAAAATAAAATATTTAACATTTAAAG
>PYAF01002670.1:842834-862280 GCA_007407185.1 Glycine tomentella | reverse complement strand
AGATATGGCACAAACGTCCTTGTAGATATGATACCCTTAAAACTTGGGGTTGTGTTGCCTATGTAAGGATACAAGATCCTAAAAGGCCTAAGGTGGGACCTAGAACCACTACTTGTGTATATCTAGGTAGTGCAGAAGATAGTGCTGCAAATAGATTTTTGGATCTATCTACTAATACAGTGATAGAATCTAGAGATGCTGAATTCTTTGAGTACAAGTTTGTTAGCAATCTTGACTTGAAGGTTTTTGGATCTACAGATATGATTTCAGAATCTCCTTTAGAATCTATAGCTTGTCCTTCTGACACTAATCTCACACAATTGGCTTTTGAACCAATCTCAGTTAGAAAATCTACAAGAGATAAAGTTTCTAAAAGTTTTGGTGATGACTTTGTCACTTACCATATAGAGGGTAATCCATTCTCCTACCAAGAAGCAATGAGATATAGAGAATCCTTACTGTGGGCAGAAGCCATAGATGATGAAATGAGTTCTTTGCTACAGAATCACACTTGGCAGCTAGTCAATTTGCCAAAAGGGGCTAAGGCTATAGGCTGTAAGTGGGTATTAAAGAAGAAACTGAATGGTGACGGATCGATAGCTAGATATAAAGCACGTTTAGTAGCTAAAGGCTTTACACAGCAGAGTGGAATAGATTTTTTTGACGTTTATTCACCTGTATGTCATCTGTCAACTATAAGAATTCTTCTTGCTTTGACATCTATTGAACACTTTGTAGTGCATCAAATGGATGTAAAGACAGCTTTCTTAAATGGAGATTTAAATGAAGAAATCTACATGGAACAACCTGAAGGGTATGTCATGAAAGGCCTTGAGGATAAAGTTTGTAAATTGAACAAATCTTTGTATGGTCTTAAACAAGCACCTAAAATGTGGCATCTTAAGTTTGACAAGGTGGTAAAGAGCTATGGTTTTCAGTCCAGTTATTCAGATAAATGCCTTTATTATTGTTTCATGTCAAATAAGATAGTCATCATATGCTTGTATGTTGATGACATGTTAATTCTTGGCTCTGATCATTCTATAGTGAGTGATGTGAAAACCACTTTAGCTAAAGAATTTATCATGAAAGATCTTGGTATAGCTAATACCATTCTCGGTATGAAAGTAAGCTTTGAAAGGCAAGTTATCTCCCTTAGCCAAACTCATTATATTGAGCAGCTACTTACTACCTGGGGATACAGTGAGTGTAAACCAAGTGAGACACCATATGATTATAAGGAAAGACTGAGTCCTAATGAAGGGACCAGTGTGGATCAGTTGAAGTACTCAAAACTGATAGGTAGTCTCATGTATGCTATGAATTGCACTAGACCTGACATAGCCTTTGCAGTTGGCATGTTGAGTCGTTTCACTAGTAATCCTAGTAAAGAGCATTGGGATGCCCTCAGTAGGTTGATGAGATACCTTAAAGGTACTAAAGATTATGCTCTATGTTATTCTGATTATCCTCCAACTATGGATGGATATTCTGATGCCTTATGGTGTTCAGAAATTGGAAATAGTAAATCCACCAGTGGATATGTATTCACTCTGGGTGGAGCTGCTGTTACTTGGAAATCCAAAAGACAGACATGCATTGCGTTGTCATCAATGGAATCATAACTTTTTGCTTTAGCCTCAACTGGTGAAGAGGCAGAGTGGATAAAGAATCTGATTATGGATATTCCTTTGACTAAACTAAAGATTAATTTTTTAAGTTTATTTTGTGATAATCAAGCAGCAGTCCACGTCGTAAAAAATGCTCTCTTTATTTCAAAGAGAAGACATGTGAGACTGAGACATGCATTGTTGAATCAACTGAAAGAACAAAGAGTTATCACTTTGTTTGATGTGAGATCGAAGGATAACATGACCGATGCTCTCACAAAAGGTTTGCCTAAAGATCGATTATTCAAAACAGTGGGGGAAATGGGGTTAAAGATTATGTAGACAAGTCTTAACTATCATTTACTTACCTTAAATTGTGTGTTTTGAATTATCGAATCTTCTTTTGTTGGCCAAATGATAAGCATAATTTATATGTTTCATCGATGATGGTGGTTGCTAACTACTTTGAAAAGGGTGAATTATCTCATTCCAAAATTGATGAGATGATTTCTAATCCAAATCAAAGTTCTAGCTGGGAAGCTTGTGTCATTCCAAACTTGATGATACAATCCTACCAGGTTGGCCTATCCTTTTGGTTAAATGATCTCATTCCAAACTTGATGTTAGATTATTTGACTTTAAGGAATTAGTAATTGTGACATTCCAAATTGAAACATAGAAATAATTGATTATATAAGAAGCCTATTGGTCTTGTTCTTAATTGAAACTTGACATTACAATACTAAGTTATTGTAAGTGACGTGACTATTAGTCTTATTATGTGAAATGAGACAATCGTTATTCTCTTACAAATAAACTTAGGTTGATGGCTCTTTATAACTTCAACTATTTAGGCTTTGTTCATAATTTATGAAACTGACTTGATGCTTATGAACATGATACTATAATGCTTTATGACATTGATATATGTTCTTCTTTGCTTGATGATATGATGCTAAGTTCTTTCAGTAGAACTAGACATCTTTAGTAGTTTATTCAAATGATTGAATTCATAATAATATGAAATTCATATTTGATATTCTACAGGGGATGACAAAGATGGAGGAGAGCTTACTGAGTGGGATCCTGAAGAGGACGACCAACTTGATATATGAATCTATCATTTAGAGTTGTAGGGAACTTGACAGTTCACCTGCTATTGTCCATTATGTTGGAGTCCATTTACTTGAGACTTACATTTTGTTATTTCTATTTAGTGAACATTATGATTATTATGCTTATTTCTTATATTTGTAAGGCCTTAGACTATTTTGACTGGCCTACTTATACTTGATTGTTATGCATATGTTGGTTGTGAACTGATTTTGAGATCTTGGAATTCTGGTGAGTTTAGATTAATCTAAAACACTTGGTATTTATATTGTTATATTGATCTCATAATAGATTCATGAGAATGATGATTCACTTAGTTTGATTGCAAATGTTGTTTGAGTTTAATGTTTTCTAATTAAAACTCATTGATTGATCCGAGTTGATTGTCTTGGACTGGATGTGGATGATTCATGTTTGTTTGAACATTACACTGAATACCTTATTGGATTGTGCTGTATGGTGAACATAGGAGGAGATTGTTGAGGATATTTAATATATATATATATATATATATATATATTAAATATTAATATGTTCACATACAAGCCCAATAGGTTATTGTATGGTTATATGGGTCCATATGGGCTGGAGCCCAATAGCCTATTATATTACTAGGGTTTTCCCTAAGCTGGAGGTAACACTGTTGAGCATTCCAAATTCTGATGTCTCTTGGTGTAATACTTCAAGCACCCAACACTAAACACTTCTCTCTCAAACCTCCTTACCTCCAACAAGATCTTTGTGAACCACCTCACAAAATGATCGATACGCTTCTCAGGGAACCCCACATTTAGAATAATATCCAAAATCGAAGACTGTATGAAAGAAGCAACCCGGCTTTTGATAACCAGCGCCTTCGTTCACAGCACCGAGGTTCCCACACGCGAGAAACCCACCCTCCCACGTTCTAGCATTGGGCATCTAAGCATCTTCTTAATGCATGTGACGGAGACACCTCAAACCCTTCTGAGTCTCCCTATTGTGCAAGTGCCCTATGATGAGTGCAGTCCAAGCAACACGTCCCTTTCGGGAATTTCATTGAACACCTTGCGCGCGAGGTCCATTCGGCCACAGCGTGAGTAGAGTGGTAGAAAGGAAGAGGAGGCTGAGGAGGAGGAATGGAAGAGGCCGGTTTTGAAAGCGAGGGCGTGGAGGGAGGCGCCGTGGGGGAGGAGGTGAGGTGGGCGGCGACGGAGACGAGGATGGGGAGGGTGAAGTGGTTGGGGGAAACGTTTGAGGCGCGCTTGTGAAAAGAGAATAAACGGACAAATAGAACTTTTACATTGGTCAAACTTACAGAAAAAATGGGGTTTTATTTTTGTAATTTATGCTAATTTTTAATAAATTTTTATTATGCAAATAATTAATATGAAACTCTAAGTTTAATTAAAACATAATTCAATATTCTATAAGAAACTACATCTAAAATTTATCTATTACTTGTTCATATAAATGGGCTTTTATGGAGGGCGATTGTCTTATTTTCGACTTTATTCCTAATTTTATTCAATTCTTTTTCCTTAGATATAATTACAAAAGCAAAATTTACCTCTAAAAAAAAGTAAAAATTAAACAATAAAAAATGGATTATGGGATTGGCCAATCATTGTGCGCCCAACCCACAATTCTATAGCAGATGGGGCGCAGTTAAATTTTGGAGTGCTCTGAACTCGGTGAAATTAAAATTACTTAATCATGAGTGAATTATTAGAACTTCCCAACATGATATATATATATATATATATATATATATATATATATATATATATATATGTATATCAAAGGCGTTTTTGTATTCATGTGACCTTCTGTTGAATATATAAATGCTATGTGATATAAAATTTACGTTCAACTGTAATAGAAAGTAGGAAATTGACGAATCAAACACACATAATAAATATTTATCAGCAAATTTGTTAGTTTTTCTCATCGGAAAAAATATTATATATACATATATAGTTGGTTAATCTATTCCAATACTTTCAATTCAATTAACTAGTTTATAAGTTAATTTTGTCAAATATACTCTTTATATGCTAATGATAGGATAAAATTTATGTTGATGAAACGAACTAAGGTAAAAACTATTGTCATAATAGATGAAGAAAAATAGTTGGTGCTAAAATTTTAGGTCTAAATGACACTTCTAAATATATATTTGTATTATTTTAACTTCACAAATTCCTAGATACACCTAATTATTTGAGAATATATAAGGGTAATAAAATTATAAACTAAATTGAATATTAATAAATTCCAAATAGTTATGCACAGACTTGTATTTTTGAATTTTGACACGTACCTTTCGATTTGGAGTGAGTGTAGCATAAGTTGAGACACGCCTAATGCATCCTTCAATCAAAACTGAATTCTGCATGTATATCCAGACACGACCCCACACGAACCTTTCCTTCATCCACAACATTATTTTAGTGAGAACCACCATATTCCTACTCTTGCCACTCACGAGTCACGAGCTCTAACACTGTGCTTAGTTAAAGGAAAATTTGACTTAGGTGAAAGGAAAAAACATATATATAAAAAAATTAAAGAGTACTGAGATGTTTTGTTAAACTATTTAGTAGGAGAAAACGTCAAAAGGGAAAATATTTTTTTTTTCTAGTTGTTGTTGTTGCATAGAAAACAAAAGTAAAAAATAATGTATGTAAAATAATATAATGTCTTAAGTAATGAAATGTAATATAAATAAATATTATTTTTATCTTTGTATGAAAAACAACTTTTCTCCCTCATTTTCCATCCAATGTGTGAGGTGGAATCCATATAATAATCTATAAAGTTGTTTATCTTAATTGTATATAAACTTTCATATTTATCTATAAAATCACATTAATTTTACGATTTCCAGCAACTAAACTAAATTATATAATTTAAATTTTAAATAAATCATATAATTAATTACTTCACACTTTTATATTTATTGTTTATTTTTTTCAATTAAACATTTTAAAAAAATAGAGACAAAAAAAAATTGAGTGGCAATTAATAGGCGCTATATGAAGCAACGACGGGTGCTATTATGTGGAGTGATGGGATAGTTGCTCTCCGATGCAGCAAAGTTACTTCAACAGTTGCTCACTATTGAAGATTTCTAATTCTAAGAGCAACTTTCGTTAAAGAATCCCTAACCACATTTTGTTCCAAGAGAAAAGTGATAATAAGACTTACATGACGAGTAAAAGAGGAGATAATAAAACAAGAGTAAAAGTATTTTAGAAAAATAAATTTATATTCTATTGTTTTCGTGTATCACAACTTAATTAGATATTCTTTTTCTTTTCTGCCTTTTACAACTGCCAATAATTTTACTCAACTAAAAAAAAATGGATGAAAAATAGTAGGAAAGACAAAACGCAAAGAAGCAGAAGAAGAGAAGTATATGGAGTATGGGTATCCGATTTTGTAGTTTCTTTGTCTGAAATGATTATAAATTTCCTTATCATTACATGAATGCGAAAATGAAATGAAGTTTACAACTCGTTTCGTTTTTAAAACACTAAAACGTTGAAAATCATTCTCTAACCTTTGGCGCTCCCTCCAGCACCCTCAGTACTCACAACTATAAAAGAAAGCCACAGACTCAGTCAGAGACACAACAACGTGGCCACTACGGTACTATACTATAGTGTTCACTTAATTACTCATAGCACTCTCAAAACAAATAAGAGAAAGAAAATTAACTTTCTTATATAAATTAGAAAAGGGACTCTTCACTCTTCTCTTTTTTTTCTCTCTCTCTCTGTCTCTGCGGTGTTCTTCTCTGCAATGTAGGTCGCCGGAGAATGGCAAAGTGTCATCAGAACAACGTCGGATCCATCGCTCTCGACCACCGCCATTCCACCAAAGATGCCAGCACCGGCGGCCACTTCCGCGTGCTCCGCCGCTTGATCTTCGACGCCGTCAGCTGCGGCGGCACCTCCCGCTACCGGTATCGCCAGCGCGGTGGCGCCGACAACGATGACGGCGACTTCAGCTCGGTGGCGAGCCGCTCAGAGAAGGAGGAGAGGTCCGAGAAGCTATCGGATCTGCTGAACGTAGCGGAGAGCCAAACTGCGACGGAACAGGAGAAGAAGAAGAGGGAAGAGGCATTGGCGGAGCTGAAGCAAGTGGTGAAGGAGCTGCGCGAAGAAGACTTCACGAAGCGGCGAGTCGCCGCTGCGAGAGTGAGGTCACTCGCGAAGGAAGATTCGGAAGCGAGAGCGAATCTCGCAATGCTTGGAGCAATTCCTCCGCTCGTCGGAATGCTCGATGATTCAGAAGACGCTCATTCTCAAATCGCATCGCTCTACGCTTTGCTCAACCTCGGAATCGGCAACGATGCGTGAGTTATTTTGCTCTGTTTTTTACCCAAACATTTTTTTCTTTTTAATTTTACTCTGAAATTTGATTTTAATTTTTAATTCAATTACTGCAGAAATAAAGCGGCTATAGTGAAAATTGGCGCGGTGCACAAGATGCTGAAGCTAATTGAATCGAGCGGTTCAGATTCATCGGTCTCTGAAGCGATCGTTGCAAATTTCCTCGGCTTAAGCGCTTTGGATTCGAACAAACCAATAATTGGATCCTCCGGTGCAATACCGTTCCTAGTTAGAACCCTAAAGAATTTAAACGAAAGTCAAATCGAGTCCAAATCGCAAATGAAGCAAGATGCTTTGCGAGCTTTGTACAATCTCTCGATCTGTCAGAGCAACGTTTCAGTAGTGTTGGAAACCGATTTGGTTTTGTTTTTAGTGTCCACAATAGGAGACATGGAAGTGAGTGAGAGAAGTCTCGCGATTCTGAGCAATTTAGTGTCGACTCCGGAAGGTAGAAAAGCGATTAGCAGCGTTAGAGACGCGATTCCGATTCTTGTGGACGCGTTGAGTTGGACGGACTCGCCGGAGTGCCAAGAGAAGGCGTCGTACGTTTTGATGATCATGGCGCACAAAGCGTACGGTGACAGGCGGGTGATGATAGAGGCAGGGGTAGTTTCGTCGCTGCTTGAATTAACACTTGTGGGAACCACACTGGCGCAGAAGAGAGCCTCTAGAATATTAGAGTGTTTGAGGGTAGACAAAGGGAAACAAGTTTCTGGAAGCTATGGTGGAAACTTTAACTTGGGTGTGTCTGCTCCTATTTGTGGATCTTCTTCATCGAATGAAGGGAAAGGGTGTTTGGTTGAGTATGATGGGATGATGAGTGAGGAAAAGAAAACGGTGAAGCAGTTAGTGCAACAGAGTTTGCAGAGCAATATGATGAAGATTGTGAAGAGGGCTAACTTGCGTCAGGATTTTGTTCCATCTGGGAATTTTGCTTCACTCACTTCCACTTCCACTTCCAAGAGCCTCCCATTTTGAAGAACAATAATAATAAAATCATTAAAATGAACCATTTCACATTGTAGTTTCGTAGAGTTTTTGATCTTCTGTAGCTACTTAGCAATGATAAATAATAATAATATAGTAGACTATATAAGTTTTTTTCTAGTTTAATTGTCTCACTTTAGGTTCTATTGTTTCTTTCGCGTGAGCTATTTATTTGAGCATATGATGAGTACTCCATCCAATTCCATCGAACGTAAAAATTGAAAATGAGACATTAATCAATAATCACCACCATGGCAATCACATTGTATGTGGGTTGTGTTGTGGGTGGTTCGTTTTGTAGTGTAGTTTGGTGATGCTTCTCTATCAGTGGCATGAGAAGAAAAAATGGAAAATCTTAGGGTGGTTTTACGAATGCTACTCCTCTAGGAGCCATCCCTACATTTCAAAGAGTCGCTTTCTAATCATGACACACTTTTGTCTTCCAGTTGGCGCCCGCTATGTTGTTTTATTATTTCTAATTGTAGTTAATAAGTTGGATAGGGGTGTGAGGGTGTCGGTCATTTTCATCTACCATGGACACATAACAGGGACTATTCACAGCCAATTTCTATTTGAGAATCTTTCATCCGTTTGTTTGCGAATTTCATGTGTTGTAGAGTTTTCAGGAATCTTATAATTTGTTATTTTTTTTTATAGAGAAAATGATTTGAATCCACCATATTTCTCTCATCTCTTTTTCTCTTAATCATCAACTTAATTTTATAACTCCTGTAAACATCATTTGTTAGTATGCATTTGCACTGAGATTGTTGACTGTTAAAGCCATAAGTTTTGTCAGATAAAAAATTCATTAATGACCGAGAATTCTTTTAATGCCACATGACCTGGTTCACTGAGTTGGTTTTCTTTTAACAGGCCACAGATCTAAATGTTACTAGTAAATTGAATCCGTTTGAATGTTGAATGGAAGATGACCTGTTGCATTTTCTCCGCACTACGTACGGCTTACATACTTGCATTACATTAACATGATGTTCGTTGTGGGGTCTACAGTAATATGTAATGTTATCTTCTGCTGAGTGAATTTCATTGAAAATATTTTAATGTCAATGTAATTTGTTTGGATATAAAAATCAATTAGGTTACCCTTCCGATCGCAAATAGGGTCCATTAGCATTGACTTTCTTGAAATTTTAGCCTGACTCTGAACCCGAGGTTCGAAAAGGTACCTTCTATTATTTAAGCTACAGTGTTTTCTAGTTGGATTGCAAGAAAGTCGACCACGAATTTTCTACTGATAACTAATGGCTAGTAAATGAGTACAATAGTACAGTCAAATGTTTTAGATAAACTAATTGCATATCAATTTATGTTTTAACTCAACTTCAAAAATTAGGAAATTAACGTTTGTGAGTATAGTTTGTTAGTGGCTTGACAAGGAGTGGTTTTATAGGTTGATCAATAATTACTAGAACAAATTATAGCATTACATGGTTGAATTTTAACTGAAATGATTTTGGTTAAATTTGATTTTGGTCAAAATTAATTTTGAAGCAAAATAAATTGTGATTAAAAATTTGTATGGTTAAATACAAGTTAACAATGAAACTCAATATAAAAAAAAATATTCAACACAAAATTATTTAGAATTATTTTACCTCAATAATAATTTAATTTGAACACAGACAATTCAGCAAAATGAGACTATAAATGTGAAGATTGATACTTCAACATGATTCAAAATGAATCCAAAATTTGCATTATCAACGCAAGTTTTCTGTACAACAATCATGGACAAGAGAGGTCAAGTTTCCGTGTGCTTCGTACATCTGCATTGTTGCATGTAGTAAGTCGTAAAACCGACGATTAACTAAAGCCTTTTCTTTCTACTAGTGCTATTTGAATCCAACAAATAAACAGGGTAACTTTTTTGTTGTAAAATTGAAACCTTCATGGATGGATAGCATTATGCTCACAATTTCCTAGACCTGCCATGCCCGACATAAGTATTGAGCTACATGCAACAAAAGTATGGATTCAATAATTATAGGATAATTATAAGCATACACCTCAATTTCTTATAGTTCATTTTCACGTACTCTATTTGTTTTCTTATCTCTATTTTTTTTCATTCCCCCCCCCCCCCGCCCCCTCTTCTCTGTATCTCTTTCTTCCCTCCACCTAATTACTACAAAATAAGGTAGAATCTTCCCAATTATTCATAATTATATTCATATATCTTATTTCTTCTTTTATATCCTTCCACATAATTTTCTGTTTATTTCTCCTTTTATATTAGGTCATTTAAGTTTTTCCTTTATAAAACCTTTCCTCTTTCTACCTCCTTAATTACACCCTATTTACGTTTATGCAATATGAATATGCACAGGTAAATTGTTTAATTTTGTTTTTATATTGAATATAAGTGTAGTGAGAAATGCTAGTAACATTATTTTAAACACATTCTCTATTATTGATTTAAACTTATTAAAAATTATAAATTTGTATAGGTTTCACTTCTCATCTAATTATTTTTTCTTTTGACATTATAATTTTTAATAAATTTTAACCAATAAAAAAATGTGTAATAGGAAAAATTTGTTATAAAGTCTTGTAGAATGTGTTGGTAGCACTCCACATAGTTTAGTTATTCACACTACTCACTTTATAACAACATGCACTTGCGCTTGTGTAATGTTCCTCTGTGTAACCCATTATTCATAACGTTCTAGCAACAGGTATATATGAAGCTAAAATCCGACTACCATCAATTGAATGGGTAATAGCTTTGCCCCCCTGCTCTAATTTGCTTCGAATTCATTCCACCCAACCAACGTGGTGGGGAAGCGTATACGTACGTACTTATATCTGCATTCAAAGAAGTAACAAATTGGTTACTTATCACATATAATCTATAGATATTTCAGTTATACCAAAGAAAACCTTTAGTGGGGTTAGCTAGGTTTGCCAACTGTAAACAATGCTGGTGCGGTTTCAATTTCTTAGGTTAATTTTGTGATAAGCTGCTAGAATATAGTAGTTTTTAGGTCAAAATCATTAATAAATTAAATATAAATTATCAATAATTATTAGTATATATGAAAGTTTTCATTATTTTATTTTTATCATTTATTCTATGAATTTTTAGAAAAGAAAGCAAAATTAAGAAGCTTAACAAAAGATAAAATATTTTACAAAAATAAAAGATAAGAGAAGATTTGAATTAAATATTTCACAAAGATAAAAGATAATAAAAGATTTTCACACCCTAATTATAAACAGGGACTTAGATAATAAAAGGTTTGCATACTCTTCTTTACTCATCTTGCTTAATCTTCTCACTCCATTGTATTGAGTCAGACATCATTATGTGTGGCTAATTCCTCTTTTTGTAGTTAGGATCAAAACCTAATGTAAACTTTTTTGTAATTGGGTTAATTCCTATTATTATTTGTGCTAATTTGTTTTATTTTACTCTGTTTGCATTGGTTATATCTTTATTAGGACCGATCATTCTCATAAATTCTAAGATCATTATTAATATTATCTTTAATTTCAACATCAATTTACTTTTGTTATTCTTAATTTCTTGAATTCACAACACAAATCATAAACCAATTCAATTTTATTTCTTTCAATTTAAAGATAATACTTACAATAAAATTAGTGTCTCAATCCTCGTGGAGACGATACTTTATTTATCATTTTATTATTTGAAACGATTGATGCACTTGCCGAATTCGCAACATTTTGAATTTTTTTATCAATGTTTCTTGAATTTTTTTTTTCTTAAGTTAGAAATCATGGAATATTTTTAACCTATTGAATCATAAATTAATTTTGCTCATGATATATAATTACCGTTTTATCTCAAAAGAATTTGGCACATACTAAGAATTAAACACAAATTCTTTCATTAAATAAATCATTTTTTATATGTAAACAAAACAAAAGCTTGTACCACTTCCGGAACCCTTTAAGTTAATCGGTATTTGTTGAATACAACTAAAATACCAATTTTGTGCACACAGTTTCATCAATTTTCGTATTTTTCACATTTGTTTTTCTTACACTCACTTTTACATATCCATTACTCATTTAATCTTTCCCTCACACATCACTCATCATATATATTATTTTTTCTCATGTTTCTATCCATCTCATTCTTAAAGGGTCGTATATACACTCCAAAGGAGTATCAATTATCAAACAATCTTATTTCCTAATAGGTTTCCTCATTTATCATGAAAGACATAGTGCTTTGAGCTTCCAACGACCGTGCAAACCAGAGTAAAATTAAAACAACACATTCACATTGCATGCACCTTGCAATAACGTATTTTAATTATATCAGACCCATAAAATTATTATAAATGATAAAATCATCTCAAATGTTTAATACAAATGCATTATACATGACTTAATTTCGATACCACAAGTTTAGCTATTACTATCCTTATGACAATTGATCTAGGTAGTATAACTAACTTTAATAAAAATTAATTTAAAACAGTTCGAAGTGATTACAAATTGTTATATTAAAACGTGTGTCATGATTGAAAAGAATTGATTTTATGTTTTTTCCCAAACAAACACTGCCAACCGTATGCTTTGATTTGAAGAGTCCCAATTACTGCAATCATGTTAAAACACACCGTCATTATTTCCATTGAATGTGGGACTTCCTACATGGTACGTGACCACACAATGCATCAGTATACCATAATGCACAAGTTCTGTAGTGGAAGTTCTTCTCTTTTCTTTCTTTTCTTTTATAGTGGAAGTGGATAACGATTATTGTACACTTCTATGAGCTGTGCTGTGTTCACCTTTGTACGGGGAAAATGACAGGAGAAAGAATGAGAGATCAATACAATAAAAACAAATAAGCGGAAGGAAAAAAAGTTGAAAAGAAATTGAAAGAAAATAAAGATGTATTATTAAAATTACCTTCTTAGAGAGATATAAGTTGAGTTTGATGATTACAAGAAGAAGAAGATGAAAGAGAAAAAATATTATAAGTTTGACCTGCTTATAAAAATTTAACAAATTAACATTTGTTGATGAAAAATAAATAAAAATTATTGTCCAGACAAGAGTATCTGGTGAAACATTGTTACACGTCAGTTTTGTTGTTTATTAATTGAAAGATATCTCTGTCTTTATTAAAAAAACAGTTGAAAAAGAGTGCTAATATATTTTTTTTATAAAAAAAGTGACAATAATTATATTTTAAAAGCTTAAAAAAGAAATAAAAAATAATTATATATATTGAAAGATAATTTAAAAATAAAAAATAGTGGTCATTTTTTTTTGGTGAAGAAGTGTAATGGTCGTTGATTGATGTAGAGGTAGCACAAAAACGGTCTCTATACGACATTGACTCGTTGCATGGATCCAAAACATCTAAGGTTCCTTTTCATGAAACAGTATACAATTCCAATCATAAAAAATATTTCATTTTATAATTTATATAACCAAAGAATGAAAATATATTTTAATGAATGTGAATCGTACGTAAGTTTCGAAATTGCATCTATGGCAACCATTAATTTATTTGCTAATTAATTATTTTAATTTTTGTTTTCAGTTTAGTTTTAGCATTTACTTCACATTTTTACTTTATTATATCACACATTATATTTTTTTTAGATTTATTGCAAAATGCAAACACCAAACATTTCGGGTTATTCAATGTCTGTATACGTGCTTCAATGCCAGTTTGGCATGGATATATTCACGCATGGTTCATTTTGAAAATTTCAACATGTCTTCAACCTAGCAGGACAGCCACTTTAAACTGCGCCTACAATGATTTCAACCAACAATTCTAAATCTTAAAGTAGTCTAAGTTATAGACGGGTTAAAAAAAAGACGAGTTAGGAAAATATTAGCATGAAAAATGATTTGAAATTTTAAAATTAAATAAAAAAATATAAAAACAAAATAAAACACATTTAAACAAAAACTCTATTTTCACCTGAAAAGAAATTTCCTCGCTTGACATTGAACATGAACTATGACTTAAAGGACCAGAAAGTGATTTCCTATCCTTCCGTATTATCATTATCAAAAAGAGAAACACATCCATAAATGTTCATTTTTATCCGTATATTAATTCAATTGAAAAATAGACTCATTTCGTTTCGTGGTCCTATTAGAGGAATTAGCAATTAGCATATTGCGTCACAAAAACAAAAGAAACCACACCAAGTATTTTCTGCGGGGAAAAGGGGCATGTACTTACTACATAACAAAGTGTACCTATGACAAAATATTACTACCGTTATCTAACACTAAAATAGTCCTGTATATTTATCCTTTAATAGAAAAATCTGCATCTGTGCCACTCCCACTATTCATGGTTTACAATAACTAATTAACTCATTTGCTTTCCGTAACAGGAAGGTAGACACCTTCGGCTGCCAACCAGACATTGTCAGCACGCTTTTCACGAACACCACAAACCTGGTAAGATATCATAAATGACAAAAATGTTAATTAATATAAATCAGACATTTTATTAGGATCGCTATGAAAATTGACCACATATACCATGACCACCATTATCATTTTACTTTCTAATCCAAAGCTAACTTGACAAAAAAATTATACCCAATTGCCTAAGTCATCTAAAGAATACTTTTTACTGATTTTGTTGATGCACTCTATACCCAAGCAACTAACGTTAAAATATAATAAGATTTGAATTTGATTATGAATGGAAAACATGTAGGGGTTTGAAAAAGAAATGCAGTGAGCATAGAAAATATTATTCATACATCTGTAGTCCTATAAAATGTTGTTAAAGGGAGAATAGAGTATTTTCATATTCCAGGCAATTTCTCACCTCCTGCTGTCCCCCAGCAATACGACTGTATTTCTTATCATGACTATGTAGATAGCCTCCAGTGTCAATATGCTGAAGGCGAATTTTCTGATCCTGCTTCCAAGTCTTTCCACTTCCTTCTATTATAAGCCTAAAAGACAATGAAACAAATATAAAGCACCATCCAGAATATTTAGATCTAAATATCCATTGAGAACAGAAAAGAAAACGGCCTCACTTCCAATAGTCCCCCGTGTCAGATTCGGATTCTCCTCCAAAACAACTTACCTGTTTTCAATTCAAAAATTATGTCAGATATCCAATAGTCAGACTGAGTTTAAAACAGGTTATATTTGTCAATCAAAATAATTTGAATGCGAAGCAAGTCAAACAGGTTATCTCCTCTCTATTTATGTTCTGATAGTTCAAGAATTTTAGCAGAGCCAAATTTTCATGCATCAGTCAGTAGGAAGGGAGACAGATATAGTGAGATAGCTTATTGCATGAGTGTTTACTTATTGTACCACAACAAAGTCTTATCCCACTAGATAGTGTCAGCTACATAGATGGATAAATCAATTGACAGCATTGGGCTAAATAATATTGATTTTCAATAGAAAAAGTGAAAATATGGAGAGAATCTTTTAAGAAATATGGTCTTTAGGTTATATGATATATCATTGGAATGGTGCTACATACAAGGCATCAAATTAGCAAGAGTAGAAGAAATGATAAATTGATTATGGGGCAAAAGCTACACAAAACTGAGTATTTTCATTGTCTAAGGAAATGGCATATACAATGTAAAACACATGTAAAATCGAAGAGAATGTCTTTCACAATAAATGGGTCTAACAAAAGTTCCTTAAGAGAGGACATACATTCAAATCATTATTTAACCAGATTCTAGGCATGTTATTCATGCATGGGAAATGAAGTAGCACAGTTAAAAGAACATGTCTAAGAAAAGAATGTACAGCATATGAGAATGCTCAAATATCAAAGATGTGCAGTAAAATAGAAGGGAACGGGTTCACTCAAAGCTCCGGGAAATAACATTATATTAAAGATGAAAAGGACTCAGCTAGAAATAGAATGATATTTACCACTCACGAGATAATAGTGATGACAGGACTAAAAAGCAAATAATTATGGGGAAATTCAATCAAAATATTCCAGTTGGATTTAGTGAAAAGATTATTAATAGGTTAGAGTTTCATTTAAAGATAGTGATTGATGAGGCAAGAAAGGCATTGAATGTGTGCATTAAGAATAAATGTTTAATATAAAAAAAATCCTTAAACATCTTCCCAAGTATGATAATATCATTCACCATTTATTTCAAAATATCACATACTCTCCCAAAGGGAAATAATAAAAAGAAATCACCCTCAGTTTGGTCCTTGAAGGTTATATGCCTCACCACAGTAGTCCTTTTAAAAAAATATGGTTCTCACAAAAATGAACAATTTTAAATGGGAAGCGTGATCTGTACACAAAGTCTCTGAGCAACTAAAGTGGTGACAAAAAAAAAAGGGCTAGTGCGGTGCTGCTTGCTGTGGCCTTTAGGATAGATGAGGGACTTAATCCCTTGCAACTTGAAGCAAAGATGAAACAGTATTTGGAGAAAAATTCCAATCTAAGATCTAAACAGTGGGAAAAAAAAACAAACACAGAACAGCAGAAGGAGGTGCCACATGGAATATTGTATCAATTACATACGAAATGCAGAGTCCTTATAGTCAAGCATCAATTATTACATAGAAAAGGGGGAAACTGTACTGTAAACATTTCAACATTAGCTTATTTACAATCATACTTAGAAAAGCGGCGGATATGCCACACACATTACAAATGAGACACGCATTAGAGAAATCATCAACAGATCCTAAAGTATTTATCGTTTACAAACAAAACAACTAAAAACAAGCACTCACCTCAAGATTGCCTGATATCGGGGATGCATGCAAATGGCTGTGCAGCCACTTTCTTGTCCTCATGTGCTGCAATCTAATGATTGTGCCACTTCTAATGGGGTCACCTTGTTTAGCAGAAGTTCCTGGCTCAGATCTTACAATCTACAAAACAATGCACGTATCTAAGGTCAAGACAAAAACCAAATGCCACGGAGCAAAATTTATAAAAATTTAATAAGAACAACCCTGATACAGCGGTAAAGTCGTGTCTTGGTGACTTGTTGACCATAGGTTCGAATCTGGAAACAGCCTCTTTACATACGTAAGGATAATGCTGCATACAATATCCCTTCCCTTTACATGGGCATAGATAGTGTGGAGCCTCCAGACATTGGGATATGTAGTTTTTAATAAGAACACAATGATTTACAGAGTTATCTAATCATAAATTGTCATATATAGTTGAACATTTGTTGATTGTTTTAATAATTACTTAAAAGGTCATTTCGAAGTCAATTTCTAATTAGTTCGTAGTGTAAAATTCGTTAAGCCATAAACATAGATAATGCTGCAAACTTGGGTCTCACGTCCTTGGATTTTTTTTATTCACAGAAAACAATTCAAATAAGAAAAAACAATTTGAATAAGGAAAATACCCAATAACTATTGGAATCGTCAACACTGGGGAATCCAGTAACCGATTGTTGTCCACTGCCAGAACCGTAGGGCACGTCATGAGAATGCAACCGAAATTTGGTCTTCTCGTGCATAAGCTTCAGAACCGTGCCGTAAGTAACCTGCACCTGAACAATTAAAGATATCAAGCAGTGAGAAAAAAAATATGAGTCCCTAACCCTAGAAAGGGAAAAGGTAAAAGAAAAGATAGAGATGGAGAGAGAGACCTCGGCGCCTTCGGAGGAAGCGGCGGATGCGGATGCGGTGGAAGAAGGAGCGATCTCAGAGTCGAGAGTGATGAAGAGGAAGAGAGCGAGGGCGAAGAATCCGAGAGCCATGACGAAGAGCAATGCGATGAACCAGTTCTGCTGCCAGATTGGAAAATCGGATTCCGATGGGATCCGAGGTTCGCGGTAAACGATCCGGGTCGACCCGGAAGTTTGTTGAGAAGACGAAGACGAAGAAGAAGATTTTCTTCGAGAGAGGTTCTGCGAGCCTGAGGAAGCCACGGTTCGAAGCGGGTTAGGGTTAGTACCCAGATCGGAAGAGATAGATAGAGCGCATTCAGTGAATGCTTTGCTTTGCTTTGTAAATGGCCCTTTCTGCACCACCAACAGGGAACAGTTTGCTTTGTTCTTCTACCTTGAAGACACGTTACGTGACATGTTTTTACCCAATTGAGTTCAAACACGTGGCGGTTTGCATGACGTGGATGCTCATTAGTGGTTTATGTTATCTATATGCTCATTAATCGGTCCAGTGTTTATTTTTATTATGTTTGGGCCGTTTCACTCTTTCACGTTTAGACCTCCCTTGGGTTACTTTCTTTCACTATATTTTTACATATACAACCTTCTGGTGCATCTTCTTTTGGGTATACTTTTCTCAAAAATATCTTTTGTTAAACATATTTTTAACTAGTATTTTAGCATGTGTATTACATAGAAAGTATTTAATTGATATAACTAAAATTTATAATAAAGTTATATTTTAAAATATATCATTTATATTTTTACTAAAATATGTGATATATGTTTTTTAAAGTATAAATTATATTTTTAGATTTATGATAAATAATTTATTGTGATATATTATTTTAATTATCAGTGATTTTTTAAAATATTTAATTTTAATTTATATCATAAATATATTAAAAATCATAGATTGAAAAAGGTAAAAAGATTAAATTAAATCTTTCAGTTGATATTCATAGGGTAAGATGATATATATATATATATATAAGATTCAAAAAAAAAAAGAAGATAATGTATATGTCTGAAATCCATTTCTGAAAATCAGTTACAACTTCTTAAAATATTTAGTTCGTATGGAAAACATAAATGGATATATGTAAGATACATGTCAGTAGCACATTTGAATTTAAAGATAATATATATATATATATAATATTTGAAATTAGTTTATGACGTTTAATTATAATATGTTAGAACGTTTAATTGATATTAAAAGCACGTGAGAATACATTAGATGCATGTTAGAAAAGTTAAGTCCACCATTTCATTAAAAGATATTGTCAAGGTGAAAGCGAGAAAATGGAGGTTTAGGAAAACATGTAATTTTACATGATTATATATATATATATATATATATATATATATATGTACGTATTTGTATATGGATTGTTGATATAATATTTGGAACATTTTTTCTGTTTTTATTTAGATATATACATGTTTTTTAATTTATTGGGTTAGAGACTAATCTTAATTCAATGAATTTTTAGATAGATAAAAATTGAATATGAATTTTTTCTATAAATAAATAATGGGAGAACCTATGTTTGATTAGAGAATATATTTAATATATTTAAAAAATTAAAATATTATTATTAATTTTTGAGGATGATAAAATTTTGAAATTTAGTTTTCAAATATATATGCATAAAAGAATGTTTTGTCAATTAAATAAATGTTATATGTCATCACCATATTCATTCATAATAAATTATAATTTAC
>PYAF01002670.1:778399-818097 GCA_007407185.1 Glycine tomentella | reverse complement strand
TTTTATTTTTAATAAGTTCATCATAACAATCCTATCTGATTTCAATGTGATTAAGTAAATGATATATGTGGTTTAGATAAAGAAAACTAATAACTGTTTTTTAATGTAATGATGATATAATTATATTAATTTTTAATAATAAAATTCTTCTTTTCGTTTTAATGTAGAATGATAATGTAATTATTTTGATATTTAAAATACTTATATATAAAATTTTAATTTTAAATAAAAGATATCATATTTAATATTACTTACTACAATAAAACTCAGCATATCACTATGGATTGTAAAAAAAAATAAATTTATTTCGTGTGGATAAGAAAGTTTATTTATTTATTATTATTATTATGTGAATAGGAAAGTTATACTTACGAGCCCTTTCTTGAATGGAACTATGGGAGAACATTATCAGATTTATGAGACAATTTTTGTTCCTCTCGAAAACCAACCTTCATTTTCCCTTTTTAGTTTTCTTTCTGTCACTCTGTTTTTCATTATTATCCCAGGAAAAGAAAAGGAAAAAAAAAAAAAAAAACCCTAATCTCTGGAATAGCGTTGGATTGGAGCGTTTTGAGGGCATCAAATCAATGGAGTGAAGCAGATCAAGAGGAAGAGGAGGTCACAACCAATGACAATGGGGTCCACCGATAAAGAATTGGAAGAGCAGCTTCTCGACGCCGGCAATAAGCTCCTCCTAGATCCTCCCTCCTCAGCGGAGGAGCTCCTCCCACTCCTCGACGTAATAACGCCTTTTCTCCTTCCCTTCAAATATCTGTTTTCCATTCCTTTAATCTGTGATTTATTAATCAATCAGTGGAGTGGAGCCTGGAAATTGCAAACTTGCTCCGGAAATTCTCTGGAATTATGTTTTATTTCAAATGGTTATTCTACTACCTCAATTGGTTTGGCTGTGATGGAATAAGTGTTATAGCATTTGTGTTAAGTTGTAATAGACATCCTAAGATAATATAATCATATCATTACTTCACGCCTTACATATATGGGGTTCTGATTAGTGATTCGCAATATTTTTAATATGTTGGAATTCTTTGGTTAGGGATATATAGACGATGTAAGTGAAGAAAGTTGAATTAGGTCCTATTTATTCAGTTTTTTTTTTATCAATTGTTGGTTTGCCGGTGAGTGTAGTAAGTAAAGGGTTGGAGTGGTGCCAAGTGCCGACAGTGATGCGTCTGACGGATGTTGCGCTTGGTTCCAGACTTCCAGTGGTGTTGCAGTGGTTATGGCAGAGGGGTTACCGGCTTCACCGTAGTAATGTTTGCCCTCCCCCACACATTACCAAAGTACCCCATATTCTGCTGCCTCTAGACCAAATCCAGCAAGATTCATCCTCCATCTTTCTGTTAATTTGCTGTTTAATATCTCGGTTTTTTTCTTTTTTTTTTGGATTGGTTCTGTTTATCTAAAAAATTTAAAGCACAGCTTGAGTTTGAACTTCGAAGTGAGGTGAAGCTGAAAAATTCCTCTGTTAAAATTATGCAAGTCGAAAAACATAGTCCTAACAAAATGGTTGGTCAAAGTATTAAACACAATTTTGTGATTTTACATATTATTTTCTCCTTTACACTGCAGCAAGTAGAGAGTTGCCTATCAAGGGTTGAGCAGTGCCCTATTGACTCTATGCAAAATGCACTCTCTCCATCATTGAAAGCATTGATTGCGGACAAACTTTTAAGCCACTCAGATGATGATGTCAAAGTTGCAGTTGCCTCTTGCATCAGTGAAATAACAAGAATCACTGCACCTGAAGCTCCTTATGATGATGATCAAATGAAGGTGTGCACAATTTTTTCTACTACAATATATGAATGGACTTGACTACTATCATACTCTTAATGAAAGCATCAGTAAATCAATTGAATTTTACCGATGGCATTTTCTTGCAGGATGTCTTTCAATTAATAGTATCTTCATTTGAAAATCTACATGATAAGTTAAGCCAATCATATGCAAAGAGGACCTCAATTCTTGAAACTGTTGCAAAAGTCAGATCATGTGTGGTAATGCTGGACCTTGAATGTGATGCCTTGATTTTGGAGATGTTTCAGCATTTCTTTAAAAATATAAGGTAAGACTATGGTAAAGTTCAGCATCATCATGGCTTCAAATACTTCGTCATCTATAATTCTACCTCAAACATGATTTGATTACTTTGATCTTTTACTGCATTGTCTGTTTCAACTATGTTAAATGTGTTTTTATTTTTTTTGTGCTTAATACCTTTTAAACATGTACTAATATTGTTGTATTTGTGTATTGTATTGAACCCAATACTCGTACTTTTACCTGTGCAGCATGGTTGTTACATATATACCAATGCATTTTTTTGGACAGTTGGAAACGCTTACTGTGGGGGGGCATGATTCTAACCAGCTCCATTGTAAAATTTCAGGGAACATCATCCAGAAAATGTTTTTTCATCCATGGAAACAATTATGACCCTTGTTCTAGAGGAAAGTGAAGATATATCCTTAGACCTGCTGTCTCCACTTCTGGCCAGCATTAAGAAAGACAATGAGGTTGTAGTTTGACAGTTACAATTTTATTGTCTCTAGTAGATTGCGATTTTAAACTTGAACCTTGTTTTTGTTCTCCAAATTTTATCATTGTCTTGATGTTGATAATTATTGTGATGTAGGAAGTTTTTCCAATAGCCCAGAAATTGGGGGAGAGGGTCATTGAAAGCTGTGCAACCAAGCTTAAACCCTACTTGGTTCAAGCAGTGAAATCCTTGGGTATATCTGTGGATGATTATAGTGCAGTACTTGCTTCAATATGCCAAGATACATCTGATGACTTGGAGAAAAATGATGCATATGTTACTAGTGAGCATGTGGTCAGTTTTCTGTTGGTCTTTTGTCAATTAATGTTTGAAACATTTCATGATGAGAAAGTTCTTGAAATTTTCTTTTTTTGTCATTTTTTTACTTCTTTCAGGAAGATAAGAGTGATTCAGCAAAACAATCACCAGAGGAGTCAAAACATGTATGCCCCCACATTAATGCACCTGTTTTTTTCTATTTTTATGGCTCTACATTTTTGTCTTCCGGGATTGAACACTGGAAAATGTTGATTGTGGTTTGAGCAGGTGGTTAAAAAGGATTCAATTGAAGTTAAACCCTCTCAACCAGAAAATACTGATGTAAATATATCTCCAAAGTTGGTCATGAGCAATGGTGTTGCATGTGTTGGAGAAGAAAATGTTTTAGCTGACTCCAAGTCCATTAGAAAACAAGAGGGTGCTGATTGTTCTAATCACTCTGAAGGTTTGAATATGTCTGGTCATGAGGTGCATAATGATTTGGACACTGAAAAAGTTGACACTAGTAAACAAAAGCCAGAGCAAGCTACCAAGAGACAGCGAAAGAAATCAAGCTCTTCAACTAAATCAGCAAAACCTTCTAAGGGTCAAGTTGCCGCTAACGAGAAGGAAACTGAGAAAATCCTTGACTTTGAAAGCAACAGCAAGAAAGTTCCCAGTTCCTCTCACGAGGACCATTCAGCTGAAGCAGCAGGACCTCCAGAGAATGACAATGACATTGATGCTAAGATTTCATCACCAAAGGCATGCAATGATGAATCTGAAGTTGTTGCTTGTCCACCAAGTGAGAGCTTCTCTGATGAAAATCATTCGAAGAAAATTGGGCGAACAAAAAAGAAAGAAGGCCCTGTAAAAGATGGGGATGCTGAGGGTGTTTCAAAGGTGTCTGGAGGAGCTAGTGATTCAGAAGCCAAACCTGTCAGGCGATCAGTGAAAAAAGCACTTGGTCAGAAGCCTGATACGAAAAAAACTAATGTGGGTGACTCAGTAAAAAAAGGAAGTGGGACAGCAAATGATGCAGATTCTAAAAAGCACCCAGCCAAGAAATTAGATGAAAACAAAAAGGGTCGTGGTGGATCCTCTTCAAGACAGATGGAGGACAAGAAAAAGGGCAGGTGGGGGAAAGCTAACTCTGAAGCAGATGTAGTAAAGTCATCCGCTATGGATGTGGACAAGGTATCTTTGTGTCTGTGCTTTATACAGTGCTTGCTTCTTTGCTACTATTTCATTGTTGCTGCATGATTTTATGCTGCTTTGTTATTTTTACAAATAAAGCATTAAAGGAATTGTTGTTAATTATTTAGGAAATGGTTTCTTCTCCAAGGTCTGGTACAAAGTCAACTAAAAATGAAAATTCAGAGGAGACTACCAAGGCAAATGTGAAACGGAAACGCAGTTCAGGAAAAGAAAATGTATGTATCCTGTTCACTCTGAATTTTTCCTTCAGTGAAAATCCATTATGTAGATATGTCTTTCTAAATCCAAAATTTCTGTGTTTTCTTGTGTTTATTGCTAATTATTTGCTGCTGTATCAGGAATCTAATGTGAAGGAATATGGTCAAAACCTTGTTGGTTTACGGGTCAAAGTTTGGTGGCCTGATGATCGTGAGTAAGTACATAGCATGTCTTCAATTTTTACATGCCTTCATTGGAAATTTTGGTTAACAATGGGCCTGAAAATGTGTTTGGCTTTTACTTTTAAAATTTAATATATGGATTTTGAATATATGGTTGTTTGTGCATTGGAAGTTGGAACATGTGTTTTTAGACCTCTTAATGTGGACTAATGCTGTGTTCATGATATTTGCATTATGTGTATTACATTTACAATTACTACATGTATCTTTGTGTAAACCTTTCTGTTGAAGTTATCGTGGTCTTGATGATTTAAGTTCAAGATTTCCCTTATTGGCTTATATGTTTTTTTTCTTAATTTATTTCAACACTTTTTATGTTAAACTGTGCCTTATAATAATTACAAAATTACTTCTTATAAATTGTTATAGGTACCTTATGTAAATTTTAGTGTGGGAAATGTTTGTTGTGAAATAGCTGGAGAGAATATGTTTGAATTAAACTAGGGTATATATTATGCACATTCTACATTCTATTTTTGGTCAGTTTGTCTGCTCATTTTGATATAATAGAAGTAATTACACTGACACATAATCTGTTACAGATTTTACAAAGGTGTTGTTGATTCTTTTGATTCTGCCAAAAAGAAGCACAAGGTGATTTGACAGTTTATTAAGTCATGTCTCTACCCTTCCTATCGCTGACAAAAAGCTATGTATTCTTTTTGTTCTTCTGTGTTGCTCTGCCCATTTAAGCAGTCTTTAACTATTTGTCAGAATGTCTAGATGGCATAATATCTTAGGCATACATTTGGATTTGAGGGTTGGGGGGGGGATGTTACATTTAGGTATTATTTGAAATTGCAAAACAAATGCTGGTACTGCTGTTATGGACTTATCCATTTGTTTGAGCCTTTTCTAGGAAAGGAAGAAAAATGAATTTTTAAATTGAAAAAAAATCAAACCCTTGAAATTCTACCTCTATTCCTATACATAGGAACTTTTAACTAATTGAAGGGATTTAAGAAAGTAGTTAATGTAGTTTAGTAGCACTAAATATGCTAGTCATTTATATTATTTTCCAAAATTACCCTTCAGGTTATTGGGACTCGTTATCTCATTTTTTCCACCTAATTAATTAATGTGTGCTTGTTATCTTCAATTCTCACAAGAGAAAGAATGAGTATTTATTTATTGACTACAAAAATATTAGTGCTTTTCTTGTGAGCTAGAAAGAGTAGCATGTGAAAAAAAGTATTGACTACTGACTACAAAAATATTAGTGCTTTTCTTAAAAGAATTTTATATATCGGAACACAGGTGGTAATTGGAAAGGTTTTCCTAAAAAAAAGAAAGAGTAAATTACAAACAATGAAAAAGAAAGTTATATTAGTGCTTTTCTTATGAGCTAATGAGTCGCACGTGAAGAAAAAAAGCCCTTTTTTTCCAAAATTTCTTCAAATGCACCCTATTTTATCTTCTGACACCTGTTCTCTATTTTTAGGTCTTGTATGATGATGGTGATGAAGAAACATTAAATCTTGTGAAGGAGAAATGGAAGGTAATTGAAGCTGATGACTCAGATGCAGATGAGGTTGGTCTATGCCTTGTACTTTTTACACCAAATTTTCTGTGTCTACATTAATGGCAAATATTTCTGTGGACAGGAAGAACGAAGTGATCGTGCAAGTCTTGATGCTTCCACTGATATGTATGTGCTGCCTATTGATAATGTCATTTTTTGTAGATACATCTTTTGTCTGTATTATCCAATATTTTTCATGCATGTTTTTACGGGGTGTGCATGTATTTATGATGTTTCCCTTTGGCAGAAATTTTGTGTATCTGTTCTTGGCGTAGTTGGTGTATTGGTGCTGTTGTCTTTGCTTCTTACTGATTTGTTGTATATTTGATGTTCCAATATGTTAGTGCCCTTTAATTATTGAAGCTGCTGGAAATCCAAAAAATGTAAGGGTTGTGAATTTTCAGTTGAACTTAATAAATTGTGTTAATTGCTTGAAGAATTATTTTTAAAAAAATATGCTTTAATTTAACGGAAACTTTTTTGGCAATGATATACTCATCTGTTAACTGATATAGATGGAAAAGTGCCAAATTGTAGGACATGACTATTTGTATCCCTCTTGAAGAAATTGGGCGATGTGCTGCATTGGTTTGATCTTTATCAATTACGACTGTGTTAGTAGACCGCTTAATGTTTTCCCTTTGTTTTGAAGGATTCAAATGGACATGTCTTGTTTATTGCTGTATTTTGTGATTCTCTTTGATGTTGTGGCTTACATGGTGTGCTTTCCAGCTATTTCTTTATTTGGTCTTATTTACATTGGCACCGTTCTTTGATCCTATTCAGGCCACCAAAGAAGAAAGGGAAAACAAGTGCTGGTGAGTCAACCAAGCAAGGAAAGATGGATGCTTCTTCCAGAAGGTTTGTGAATATCAATTAATCTATTTCAGTGCGATGTCTTGTTTGATATCTAATTTTTTGCTTCAATTTGTAGCGGTGGAGCATCAGCATCCAATAGATCAAAGGGTGCGTCCACGAAGTCTAGCCTGAAGTCCAAAGATGGCAACAGATCCAAAGATTCCAAGACTATTAGCAAACCTGAGGATGCAGTTAGTAGAAAATCTAAGGCCAGCACTCCTAAGAGTGGTAGCAGTAAATCTATTGTTACTGCTAAAAAAATCGGTAATAAATCCAAAAATACTGATACTTCAATTGAATCAAAGGATGATGACACTAGCACGCCAAAACCCTCTGTGAAGTCTAAGCAAGAAACTCCAAAAAGTGGAAAATCCAAGCAAGAAACACTGAAGACTGCCCTTTCGAAAGTAAAACCTCTCAAAAGTCGTGGAAAGACTGATGTTAATGGTAAGAGCAAGGTAAAATCTGGTTCATCAAAGAGAAAATATTCCGAGTATGAGAACTCAGATGTTTGAGCTGGAGAGGTAGAAGATGCCAAGGACAAGACATCGTGTTCATCAAAGTCACAAGGAAGTGGGTATTTATTCTCGCTGTTTATTCCTTGACTGGGTGCCTGTCTTGTGCTTACAGCATTTAATCTTTTCTTCCTTTGGCCAGAGTAATCAAATGAATTTAGGCCGTGTATCAAGGAGCTGTGTCGTTTGTGGTAATTATCTTCTTGTTGCTAGCATTATTTTCTCCAGTTATTAGTTAGGCTAGTTTAGTTGTAGTATGGGTTAGTATCTCTAGTTACTTTTCCATCGTTTCTAGTAGACTAGATGAATGTTATTTTAAGGTAACACCTGAAAATATTTTGCTAGCAATCTTTAATTTAACGAATGCTTTGGCACTCCCTGATGCTGACAGGTTGACTAATGACTACTCACTAGTTACTACCCACCCAATTAACGTTTTTGGATTGCTTGGTGCTTAGATGTGGTTCTTGTTTTGTTTAGAAACCTTTAGTTTGTTCGAATATTCCATAATTCACATTGATCCATTCGTTTTCCGGATGAAGTACGCAAACTTTGTTCCATTGATTGACATTTTTTTTGGACCTTGATTTCACCCCACCTCCACCAGGCACCAGGTCTTATGCCAGGCCCCTACTAGCTTGAGAGCTCACTAGCTCAGTGAGGCTTACTTAAAAAAAGAAAAGTATGCAAAGGGAAATGCATGTGTCTTTACCTTGTGTTTGGATAAAAAAATTTAAAATGACAGAATTTTAAATGCCAAGTAATTCAATTGAGTAATTAAATTTCAGTTAATTATATAATTTGTTTGGATTATAAAATTTTACAAATATATTCACTAAAATTCAAAATAAATTTTGTATGTGATTTTCTTCTCTCTCCTCGCTGTCTCTCTCAGCCCACACAGGATCATCAATCTGAGTAGTATTACAATAACAATAATCTCATGGTGAAACTTGTGTCCTTGAAAATCGTTAATAATAGATTTGAAGTTATCTTTATTAAAGAAGCAAGTTCATTCATAACTGCTTCATGTCACCGACTGAGGAATCGAGATTGTTGAAGTCCTTGCCAATATCAGTGGCATTGATGATGGTGATGATGCAGTAAAAAGGATTATTCGTGGTGTCAACGATGATGGTGGATGAGATGCTTGTAGAGTGGAGACACAATGATGAACTTCCCCTTTCCCATATGCCAACTCGCTTTCCTGTCGTCATCATTGCTATCTTCGCCATGTCAGTCACTCATCAAGTCACTGAAAAAATGGAAGGAGATGATGTTGCAGATGAAGATGAAACGTAATTCTTATGGGCCTAGGCCGAATTTAGGCTTTTTAAGGGTTTGAGAATCTGATTTATGTTGGGCCACCGAAACATATTTCATTACCACATGGAGGAAAGCGTGACATTGTGTAATGCAGAAGATTTTTGTTAGGAAAGGTAAAATTTATTTCGGTGACATTTTCGTGGAATTAGTCTTCTATTGATTGATTGGGAGATATCTTTGGTGCAAACAGAAAAAAGTATATATATATATATATATATATATATATATATATATATACCACTAATAAAAAAGAGGATCAAAATTCGAAATCAATAAAATAAAGCTTAGAATAAAGCAAATTTTCTATAAACAACAAAATGGTATTGAAATTCAAAGATAACAAATTCACAAACTAAATTTTGATGATGAAAGAGATATGAAATTTCAAAATATGTTTTAATCATGATGAAAGTAAAATTTACTGATATAATCTTGAAATACAATAAGTATGAAGATTAGAAAAGGAGTTGAAGAATTTTTAGAGATAATAAGAAATGTTCACTCTATGGGTTTTTTTGCTGATCCCTCCTTCTTCCTTTATTCCTCTATTTATAGAAAGAGTATATACAACAAGTAAATAAAAACATTATTAAAAACAGAATGACCAATAACTTTTGACATGACCAATACATAAGATAAGCCGGACGTTAGGAGAATTTTACATCACAACCATAAAATAATTTACATATTGTATATTTATCTTGTCGTATCCTGTCGACTCATTGGTTATTGAGTCTTGCTGACACTTCTTATTGATTATTGTAGTCTTGAGTTTATTTTGACAATTCTTCTCTGGTAAAGTAGCCAAATCGTGTTTAGCTACGAGTAGTTATGGGATGAGTGATTTTTTTAAGAAAAAAAAATTGAAAACCGTGTGAATGAAGAAAAAACACGTTAAAAAGTATCGTATTGGCTAATAGGAATAGTCGTTGATTGCGAAAGCATGCAAAGTAGATTGTCGAGCTCAGAAAGTGTACATATGAAGGGTTCTGACCGATGAAGGACATTACATATATCATTAATAATTAATAATAAGTGAAATATCATTGTTGACCAACAAAGAATTGAGAGCAATATCACTATGTAAAGTGTCATAGTATGTGAGTCATTGAGAAGTCGACAATCAAGTAGGTTACATATATTATTAATAATAAATGAATGGATACAAGATGAACTAAGAATAATGATGTACAAACACCTCTTTATTTTAAACACTTTTTCAACACGTTTTATTTTCATGTGTCTCTTTTTTCTTATCACATCATAGATCTTATTATATTTATGTTTTTTTCCTCTTTTTTCTCCTTCTTTTGATGTCAAATAACATACTGGATGTTCATGAAACATTTTCAATGCACTAAATTAAAAAAAAAATGCCTACAAGCAAAGATCTAGACACTCTAGCTAACATACTGGCAAAATGTATTTTTCTTAAAAAAACACATTTAAGATGTAAGTGTAAATAGACCAATATTAGTCACTATGCTTAATTTAACTAACTAGAATCTTCATACTTAATTTAAACTACGTCTAAAATTAGTAATTTCTTTAGATCAATCTTGCTATAAAAAATTATTTATGTTCAAATTAAATTATTTTCATTAGGTTAATTATGATTCTACCCTTAATTAGTTAATTTTGACTACAATACTTGTAATTAACTTATTTTAATTCTAAAAAAATTATCTCTTCAAATCTTACCCAATTTTTTCATAATTAAAATTAAACATTTTAATCAAACTAATTTCTATGTGGGAAAATTATCATTTTACCCTTAGTTAACTTAATTATCCAAACAATCAATCACCAAATTTAGTTTATATTTGACTCTCTTTTTTCACATGATTTAATAAAAAAAGTAATTCTTGAAATTCTTCTCTAATTTTAGATAGTGTTTGGTTGATTTATACTTGGGTATATTTGAAATGAAATTTTTATAAATTTGTATGAATCTCACACCTCTACACTCTATTTCAATTTAAATACTTCACCTTTTTTTTTTATCTTAATTCAGTTTCACATATGTTTTACTTCTTTAAACCAAATCCACCATTAGGGTAAATTTATGAACAAAGACTTCAGAAGAGGGAAAAAAATCATAAGGATGATAGGGTTTGTTTGGGCCTTTGGGGGTAGTTGATAGGGTTTGGATTAAAAGAAAACGAAAAACATAAAGATAACGACTAAAGAAAGAGGGTACAAAGTACGAAGGAACGGTCCCTGCCTCTGCCTGTGTCTGTTACGGTCTACGGCTAACATGATAATTAATAATAAATGGACGGCACCTCAATTTTACTCCAAAGGCCAACCATTCCTTTTTGGGTGCATCTTGCGGTTTTCATGCCTATGTCACGTACACATTTCACCAAATTACCACAAAACCTTATTATATTTTTTTAGATAAATAATTATTTTCTTTTCTAAATATATAAAACATTGATAAATTTATCCTCAAAAGATAAAAATTTAAATTTTAGTCTCCAAAAGTAAAAAAATACGATAAATATATTCATTCATTAACTTCCGTATCATTTTCCCCTTTTTCTTAATCATTGCAAGCATAACATTACAATAAACACTTTAAAAAAATAGGAATACAAATATAAGTTAGAACAAAAAGAGACTCAACTTGATTTTGTCACTATATAATATTGTCACAATAAAAATTTTAGAACAACATTATCTTTGTTTTAATTTATGTTTGTTTTCTTATTTTTTGAAGTATTTATTCTAATGTTATGCTTACAATTATTAAAAAAAATAAAAAAATAAATATTAAATTATATTTTGGATAAATAATTATTTTTGTCCCTATATATGTAGAACTCTAACAATTCGTCCTAAATGTGTCATGTAGACTCTTTCATTAACGAACGGACGGAAGTTAATAGATAGATGAATAGATCTGTCGCATTTTTTTTTTCACTTTCAGGAACTAAAATTTAAATTTTCATCTTTAAGGAACAAATTTATCAGTCCTATACACATTCATGAAAATAAATATTTACCATATTTTTTTTAGTTAAATGCACCTCTTATCTTCATGCCTTACGTTACTCAATATCATCACCTGCCAAATTTATTAATCCATCAATTTTTAGTTATTATTTATATTCTTATAACAAAAAAGTCAACAATAAAAATACTAATACTATTGTTACTTGCACCAAATTATTATAAAATTTCTTATAATTAATTATTTGGAGAGTTATAAAAAGAAGGAAAAAAAACACAAAACAACATGAGATACAGGAAAATAAAAATAAAAACGAATTATAAAAGGTGTTCTAAAATTACAAGTATAGATAACAAACTCATGATAAATACCTAGTATCATCGAACACAAGGACGGATATTCATATAATGTAGTGGGGGCAATTATCCCACAAAGTATTTTTTTACTTGAACATATTAAATAAATATTTTTTATCCCATTAAAAAATAGATATTTATCCTTATAAGATATTTTTTTAAGAAAATAATATGAAAAGTTATCAAAGCAAAATGAGAAAATAATTTGGTACTAATTTAACCACTTTATCATTTTAATTTTTACTGGTTTTAATTTCTCTCATATCCTTTTAATGAAGTTTATGTAATTTTTCATCTAATAAAATATTATACTATTTTTCTGTTCCCACTGAAAAAAATTATGATCCATGATGAACATGTGAATCAATTCACACAATATTATTCTAATTTAATTATAAGTCTCAAATTTAAATCATGAATATGTAATTATATTAAATATTTAAAAATATATATTAATAGAAAATCCATGTACTCTATAAAAAAAATGAGAAAAATAATAAAATACTTAGTTACTCCAAAAATAAATTATAAATGTAATCTCTTATAATTTGTGATAAACTCTATCCAATTTTTTGATAAATAATTTGGGTAGTAACGTAATCAATTAATATGAAATGATAATTTGCTAATATTAATATTTTTAAACCTAAAAAACTCTAGTTTCAGATTCCGTACTTTTTTTTGTATATGCAGAATCTACTATGCGCACGTCAATTTTTTTTATTAGCACATGATTTCTTAATTAAAAATCGTCAGCTTGTTGTCTATAATATATAAATTGACTGCCATTTTAGTCAATGATTAAAAGCTCGTCGGTTATTATATACTAACATCATGGCATCATGACGTTCCGAAACCTAAGAGGCAGAAGCTGGAACTCTTTTCCACACTTTAATCTTCAAATTGTCATAACTGAGCTTGATTGTAAATTAGTAGTTGAGAGCCTTTACAGCTACAGTTTAGGGAATTTCTGAGTTTTAACAGTTAATGTTTGAAATTATGTATATATGTCACCTCATTTCAGTCATTTGTGGAGACTGTTGAAAAAAGAATGGGAACAAGGTAGAAAATATTTGTATTGTATAAATTGATAAAATTATATGTAATTATTAAGGTGGGGTATGTGTTTATCTTCTTTGTCAATTATGTTACATTAATAGTGCATATTTCCTCTCTTCGTGTCAATAAGTAATAATCTAACTATAAGGTACACATTATCTCCTAATTGAATTATACAACTGTATGATATTATTTGTTATATTATTAACAGATTAATTATCAAACAAAGGTATAAGACTTATACTCCATACTATAAATACATGTTATCTCTAAACCTTTAATTATTCTCATATTCATCTCAAAATCATCTCATTAATAATGCGAATTCATCCACGGTGAACATAGACCACCTCGGACACTCATACATTTAGTTATTCTTCCATAGTTGATATACTTATTTGAGTGAAGTCATTTTATTTATTTTACAGATCCCCTCCGTAACAAGGTTGACTCATCATCTTGCATACAAAGTCTATGACCCCCATTTGAACTACTTCCAGCTTATACGTGATATTTTCAAATTTTGATAAGAACCATATTTTACCAAAAAACTTTCGCATACTCCTATAAATAACAGTAAAAAAATCCTCATATATATATAAATATTATCTGTTTTATAAGGTTTCCAATTTTTTTTATTTTCCCACACATTCACTCTCCTACCATCCATGTTGTATATCATTATGTGATTTTAAATTTTAATATTAATTAGTTGAATGATTATATCTTATCTCTTTTAACATATAATTTCAACATATTTAATAAGTTATAAAAAATCTTAATAAAATATTGGCATATTTTGTTTTCCTCCTAATTTTTTTTATCACAATCTTAATTAAATATCGCAAGTTTTATTCATATCATTTAAAAGTTTTGATGAAATGTCACATGAATTTTTTATTGAAAAATTATTTTAAAATTCTATAAATCCTAATTCAATATACTCACTTAACATTCGACCATATTTTAAACAAAATTATTTTTGTAAACAGCTTATAAAAAAGAAAAAACATTTTTTTATTATGATATAAAATTATTTTAAACTATTAATATTTCTTTTTCTATAACGATATTGATATTTCTTTTAAAAATTATTAAAATTTAATTTAAAGATAAGAGATGAAAATGATAGATTAAAAAAATAAATGATTAACATATAGGATTAGAACAAGACATAAAAAACGGTTTCAATAATCTTTTGGTCTTATAAAATAACGAGCGTTTATTTGATTATTTTTTTTTTGTGAATAGGAGGTTTTTATTTTTAGTTCTTTAAAAAATTGCTTTAATTTTAATTATTGTGTTTAAGTAAAAATGTAAATGATGACATGACTGCTATGTTGACAACAAATTAACTTGCTACGTCACTCATAAAGTAGGCTAACAAGACCTTCGTATATAATTTTTGTTCATAAATTATATTTTTAAATCTTCATATATTCAAAATAAAAATGACTTTAATTAGACTAGTTGATGAAGGATAAATAATAAATAAATATTTTAAATATATAGATTATATTTTAAATTTTTTATAAACAATTTCTATTGTTATATATAGTTATTTGTAAAAAATATTAGAATTTAATTTAAATATAAATATGAAAATAATTGATTAAAAGAAAAATAAATTATTAACATATTATTATAAGATTAAATAAGACATAAAAAAATTTTAAGTTAATAAAAGTTTATTCAGTTGTGAAAGATAAAAATCATATTACATAAGAACATGATTTTGAATTTTGTTATCGGTGAGGATAATTTTGTTGGTTGACGAATCATAAATATTGCTATAAACATTTAATGAGTCTTGAGATTATATGTAAATCTTATAAAAGTGAGTTCAAATTTCTTATTTAATAGAAAGATTTTGGTGGTGAACAATTTATAAGTAATATTTAATAAGTTTGAAAATATGTTCTGACTTTAGTGTACCTCTAAGACCTAACGTATCTAAAATTTCTTGTAAGAAAAAAGAAAAAACATTTAAAAACATAATGGTTGAAGAATAATCTTTATATTCAAGATGAAGATTCAAATTGTATGGCAGGAGTAGACAAGAAATAGTCTTAAAAGAAAAAAAAAAAAAAAAAGGTAATTTAAACTCTTATAAAGGAGACTGAATTGGAAAAATAAAATAAAAAATTCTTATAGGAGAGGGAAATTTAGCCCTAATAGTTAATAGGGGTTAGATTTGCTGGTAAAAAGATAAGATTTGTTGGTAAAGTGAAACTGCAAAAGCGTTGCGAGTACAAGCAAAGATGAGATGAAATGAGTAAAATGGGCAAAGGATCCAGAAGAAGAACAGGGCGAGGTGATGTTAAGGAAACGTTACAGTAAGTGTGGTCGCAGTGAATCCTAATCGTTATTTGTCTCCCCAAATGTCGCAGGCCCAAAGTCCAATCAGCCCAATTTCCGATACATCATCACATATCCAACATTTGGTACCCTCACTGATCAAACGGCAGGGAACACCCCTTTCTTAATCAGACGCTCATCATTCTATCATATCCTCTTTCTCTCCGCCCACACCACTGCACACACTCTCTCTCTCTCTCTCTCTCTCTCCCTCTCTCTTTATCATGTCGTTCGTGGTCTCTTTGTCTTCTCCTTAAACGTCACATTCATATTCACCCTTCAGAGTAAATGTTATTGCTACCTCATCACCATTAATAAATAATTTTGCTTTGCTTTAATTTGCTGGACTTCATAGTCTAAAGATAGATAGATAGATTTTAGTAGGAAAAAAAAACCAACCCCAAAGGTAAAAAAGTGTTTTCAAGAGTGTACTTGTGACATTTAACTATTTAAGGGTCTGTGTGTCTGAGGAGAAAAGCTGCTATCCATCATCTTCATTTCTCAAAGGGTGCAAGTGCAACTATTACAAACTTCAGTCTTCAGACTCTGAGCCTGAGGTGTGTATGTGTGTGGGTGAGGGTTGGGATCTCATACGTGTCATTGCTACATGTTGCATGAGTAAAGGGCTTTTCATCACTCAACTCAGACAGATAGATAGAGAGAATATCAAAGTCCAAAAACAACTTCATCTTTTTTCTTTCTTTTTTCTCATATTTCTTGATTTCTTATTACTTTTTTTAACAAGTATTTTATATATTAGTTAAAAGAATTACTAATATTTTTTTCATTGAAAATTATGGTAGGTCTGTGTTGATATCATTTTTCTCTCTCCAGTTTTTAATCACAAAAATTGATACGTTAAGATCCTTCTTTTTTTCCTTTTCTTTTGAGATGTCTTGTTTGGTGTCAAACCCTAATTAATTTTTGTTTTCTAGTAATTTATATAAAATTGTTGATGAATAAGATGTGGATCATAGAGTCCATCGTTTTTCCTTTAATGGTCGGTATCTCTCTATTCATCCAGATCTGATTCAATTCCGAAATTAAATTTTTCCCCTTTTTTATTTTTCCAAATCCACTTTTCTTTTTGTGAGGCTTTCCAAATTCGGACAGTATTTGTATTTACCCTTCCACTGAGTTTTTCTTTATTGGGACATAGAAATTGACAGAAGAGAGTGAGCACACAGAGGCACTTGGTATAGTATATATACTGTTGCTTTTGCGTGCTCATTTCTCTTTCTGTCAACTTCCAGTGCTGGAAAATTCCTTGCAATTCTGGCTCTGCTTTGTTCCAAATTCCAAATCCAAACAAACCCCAACTCCACCCCACACACTCTCGATCTTTCTCCACACTCTGATGGAACTGAAGATCATCAATGGCCAATTCATCAGGTTAATTATATGAAACAGTGAAAAGGCAGTGTCATTTTTTCGTTTCTATGTTTTCTTTTCCCTATTTTTATGTTTCAATTTGATGATCTATTCTCTGATTGATAGATTGATTGGTTTTTATTATATTACATTTTACTAGTCATTAGTTATTTTTTAATTTAATATTATCTATGATTAAACGGAAAGCGTGACTTTCTATAGCGGGTGGCAGAACAAACCCACTCATTAATAGTGCAGATTAATTTAGGAGCAATTTTTTTAATGTGTCAACTATAGCAAGCATAGCATGGGACCATTCACGTCATGTAGTATGGTCCTCACAAATTTTTTGCTCTCAACTTTCTTTTGCTCTCTCTGTCTAACATTATCTTCCTGATTTCATGTTCATCATTCCCTATATTTTATAATTTTTGCACATGCCAACGAGGTTTATTTACATAGTAAGAGGTACTGTTTCATGTTGAATAGTGTGTGTGCCCACCTCAGGTTAAGCTAGATTCTTGTTTTTTTGGATATCTGGAATTTTGGATGGGTGTGTTATCAACCGGTTTTGGTTGGTTTATCTGATAAACCCTATAATCTTAACTGTACTGCACGTTGTTTGTCTGAGCTATTACAAAGTTGTTTGAGAGTTTGAGGATAGCATAGCATCATTTTGATTCCTTCGAATCCTAATATTTTGATTCTCCTAGCTAAATCTTCATTATTTCGGAGGAGGAGATTATCTTATTAATTTTTTTCTTTTGAATTATGTGGTGCATTTTAATATTTGAAATAAAGATTTTTGGTTGAGGTGGTAATGGTTGATATTCTGCAGAAGATGCAGCATAATTTTTCCTTGAGTTGAATACAGATATAAGCTTAGGCTTTGACCGTTCTTAATTACGTCTTTGTGGATAACTAGCTTTCCAAAATCATGAGTATGTAGATGTTGTTACTGTTTCTACTTCTTTTATTTTTTTGGTGATTTCGCCCTCTCCCTTTCTATAAGAAATAGCTGTTTCTATCTGCTATATTGATATCATATATTGGATGGGGACTAACATGCTTGATATTGTGATTCATGTAGGCAGCATCAATTTGTTATTGAAAAGGTTAATTACCAATCAAACATAGTATTTTCCTTTTTCTTTTTGGCAAACATAGGCTTTTTTGCCACTTAAAACAAATCAACACCCTATTCCTGCCGTGCCTAACTACTGGAAATTCACTTCTCATACTCCTGTGACTACTTCATAAAATCAAATAATATAAATTAACTATATATATATATATATATATTAACTGCTCTTAGCATATATATTAATCAATTACCACCACTACAGTGGCTTCTTATGGCAATGGTCGTCCTTCCTACAGTTCTGAAGGTTAACAATTTCAATTGTTTTTCCCTTTTTAATTGACTTTTATTGGTTAGTGGAGATTACTGAATCCATTATTTCCTCAATAAGTTTTGTTAAGGTTTTCAAAACAAAAATTTAAAGCTATTTTTTTAAAAAATAGCTTGTATCTTTATGTTGGTTAATTTGTATGCACTTTTGTATTAGTATTATTATTATTATTATTATCATTATTAAGTTTGAAGCCGTCGTCTTTAATGCCACAAAGATTTGCAACTCTTAATTTCAAATAGGGATTTGAAGTTTCTAACTTCTATATTTGTTTAATAGCTTAAGAATTTATTTTTCTGGAGTTTTTTTTCCCTAAAATACTTACAAACATATCCTTTTCACATTTATTTTGGGTTTCCGTTGATGGAGACAATATATAAACTCCCATCGGCGAAAGGTCAACAAGGATTGGTGAATGTATTAGAATGAGTACGTGGTGGATATGCTTGCAATTTTATTTTGTTTTTTCCTGGAGTTCTTTAGGTTCAATTTTATTTATATTCTATGATCTGAAGAATATGCTCCACAGTTATATATATATGACTAGATTTATCACGAATATACTTTATATATAGAAATTCCAAAATGGAGGGAAAATATACTTTATATATATATATATATATATATATATATATATATATATATATATATATATATATATATATGCTCCATAAGTTTCATGTGGCTACAATTTAAGCCCGCTTGAAGCATCAACCATGAAATGTAGTTTTTTTTTGTCAGCAGTTTTTTTTTGTGCGATTAGCTGATATGGTTTTCACATGTATAAGTGACGAATAAGATTTACGTATCCGTTATATTGCAAATGATTTTGGGTTGTCAAATTGAATCGGAGATATTTATAAGTTCAGGCTTTTAAGACAAATATACTTCATAGTATTTTTTCAAGACCCATATCCACTGTACTGGTTTATAAATGAGTGGTCAATGGATTTCCTTTTGTACTCTTACTTTTTGTCTTTCAATTTGGTTTGTAATTCTGAAGAAAAAAAAAAAGTAAATCCTTTTGTGCAAAATGAATATATTGTGATGATTATTGTAATTAAGCATTTGTTCAGTTCTCATATGTACAACAATCAGAACCATAATCAGATGCCGTATGGATTATTGATTTATATAGGATTGGTTTGATACATATTTTCCCTTTCATAATGATTCATTGAAAAACATTTCATTCATATATAGAAGATTCTATTGTTATTGTAGGTTACAGGTTGCTACTCAGCATCTAATGATTTTTTTCATGGTATATTACAGTACACACTGTAATAGTTCCCTACCTATAGGTCAGAAAATCAAAGTTTTACTGCCACCCAGCATACTCATAGCAACCCTTTTAGATTTGAGTAGACACTCCATTTTTTGGGTATATGAATCGAAAGAGAGGACAAAGAGAAGAAAAGATGTGATGGGAAATAAAGAGAAATATACGAAGAAAATGAGGTGAAAATGAAATGAAAGAGAATGTGAGCAAATGTACATTTGCTCAAACGTTTTGTTTCCTATTACTGTATTTTCCTTCAGATTCTATTACTTGTGTCCCTAGTGAAAATTGATTCAAACGTTTTGTTTCCATGGCTTGCATTTTGTATAAATAACAGAAAATTCATTCTACAGAACTTAAGATTGCACATATGAATGCATTCATTCTTGTATATTTTTAGCATTCTATGTGGAAGTGTGTATATTCAACAAAGAAGTTAATTAAGAGTCTAGCTATTTGATTTGAGAAAATATATATGCACTACTAATTACAAAAAAAAAAAAAAAAAAGCTAGGTCCCTTGTTTTCACTTTTTTATTTTCTATACAAACTTTTGAAAATGGAAAATAAAGTGACATTTTTGTAATTAAAAGTAAAAATAAAAAATGTTTTCAAACCAATATTTTAGTTAATTGGATTCATTTTCATTTCAGAACTGAGTTAAGAAGTTACAAGTAGTGTTTTGATTTTCCAACGAGCTTCACTTGAAATTGTGTTATTTTTTCTTTTCATTCTGTGCCATGGTTATAGCTCAAAGTGATTGTTTAAATTATGTGTCCACTTATTTATGTCCCTGCTTTCTCTATTTGTGCAAAATCTTATCTAATCTTAGCAGGTCATATTGAATATTTCATCGTTGTGTACAACTTCTTTTGATAACACATTCAAATAATGATTGATAAGGCTGTAGTTTTAAATTTGATTGTCCAATTTTTTCTTTCTAAAAATAATTGGGCTAATGATTTAGCCACTTAAACTTTATCTTTAAAAAAAAAATCTAGTGCACCAAAGTTACAAAACTTTACAGTGAAACTAATCAAAATAATTTAAGCTTTTTTGGGAAATTTTACAATTCAGGATGTACTTGTATTTTTTTTAATGTTTTGTGATCAACCATTTTCAAGTGACATTTTGGAGGTTAGTAATTAAGCATCAAATGGAAGCTGGCATTGAGACAATAGCTTAATTCATGGTGACATAAAAAAATCTGACAAAGAGTGGTCAAAGTTGTCAGCAAAACCAGTAATTATGAAAAATATTTTTGTCAAGTTCCTCTTTGGCTAATTGATACTTTTTTTTTTCTCACAAGTATTATCAATTCAAAATTGATAATCTCTTCCATGCACAATTTTTATTCTTGCTCGTCTTCTCTCGCTTCATTGCTGTCCTCAGTAGGTATTTGCATTGAACTTACCTATTATTAATAATATTAATTCATTTATTATTAGGAGTTTATTATACCTGTTAAGTTGTAAAGGTAAATAGGATCAAATTTAATAACCTTACTCATTTGGGTGCTTCTAGTATATTATTTTTTCTGCACAAATCATCAACTTTTGAAAACTTGAACTTTTGGACTTACACTGATTTCTGGTCACTTTGGACTGACATTTAATTTTGTGTCTGCTAGTAATTTTCTATTTACATGCAGATATAGGATGAAGAGTTGGATTCATCCTAATTACTAAATATGGATTGAGATGTCATTTTATATTTGTGGTGAATAATTGTGTTTATGCCTGTGTCACTAGTTGATCAGTTAGTTCCTGAAGAGAAAGCTAGCAAAATCCACCCTTGGATTGTAGTGGGGTAGCTGACAAAATATCGGGATGACTGGAATTTGAAAATGCTAAAGGAATAAAAGTCATAGGGAAACGAAGTACGTATGCTGACATTACTTTAGGTTTGTGGGAACATTTCACCCTTCTAAAGAAAAATTTGATATCATGTTTATCATTATGTGAATAACCCTTACATTGTACTTTATTTATTTGCCTTGTGGTATGCGATATGTTGTTTGGAAATAATTTGTAAAGATTTATTTCTTACTGTTTTTGTTTGTGAAGTATTTTTCAGTCTTTATGTTTTCAACTTAGAATGAAGTATCTACACAGATGCTGAAGACAACAATGAGTTGATTATAACAGAATTTTGTCTCAAACCTCTCTCACTTTTGAAGTGTCAAGACGAAGCATATCTAAAGACTAAAGTAGGGTTTATGATATGAGGATTGTGTGGCTGTAATTGCTGCTCTCTTGAAATATCAGTAACTGTGCCGGTCGTTGCAACTTGCAAGTTGAGCAGCGAATGTGGTATCCATGTCATCATTATCATTAGGAGATATTTTTGGAACAAACTGCTTTGAATTTATCATCATTTTTAAACTACTACTCAGTCTGTAAATGTTAATTAGCCCAGTTTTAGGCGCGAGGTGCAAATTAACCAGTTGGAACCAAAAAATATGCTTTTAATATTAGAATTTTTTAATCAGATTCTGAAGTAAAATTTCCTTGTGTTTTTCTTTTTATATAAGATTATTGGTATTCAAAGTTCAAACACTGTTAACATTCGATTAATGACTTCTGTCAAAAAAAATAAATATCGATTAATAACTAACTAGACAATACCAGTTTAGTTTAGACGACAATTAAAACCTTTTGTACAATTTTTTCATGCAGAACAGGAGATCTCTAATTAAACTAAAAATAGTTTCCATCAGTTAATCTGAGGTGGTTAAAATTGCCTTTAAATATTTTATGCGCCACTTATCCATAAAAGTCCTCTTCTGAGTTCTTATCTTGTTCAGGAAACAACATATGTTTAGTAGTGATAGGACTCTTTATCCATCAGTTGATATTTTTAAGAATGATTTCAATTAGAGAAATAATACTTGTATAAAAAAGTGTATAACCAAGAGAGAAAGAGAAAAATAAGATAATAATTTGAATTGTAAATGTAATATATGATAGAAAGAAATAAAACATTATATATTATTATATGAATTGTTGTATATGTATGATCTCTATTTTCAAACAAGGCATGGTGTTCATTTGCGTTTCGTTTTCTTCTCATTGGACTTGATAATTTTTTGTCTGTTTTATGATAATGTATATTCAGTCTGCAACTCCATTTCAATCAGATATTAAATCCTAGAACTTAATTTGTCAAGAGACTCAAATACAAAACCACTAATGTCCACTTATAAATCAGAAGTTACGTTTTTCACATTGACACATTATTCAGATTTCTTGTGTTTCTCGTGAATATATGCAATTTTCATAAAGAGAAATGCTACTGAGAATCTGAATCATTTTTCTTGTCAAGGCTGCTACAATTGTCACCCTCTCGTGCTGTTCGTGTACGCAACAAAAAGTTTAGTACTTTTACTATTATACATTGCACATTGATTCATAGAAAGGGGGGAAATCATGGCAAAATTTACAGAGAAAAAAAAAAAGATAAAGGAAAAATAAAAAGGTCGGTATAGTAAATAAACTTTTATACACCTTTAAGCTTACTGTAATAATTTTTATAAAATTTCACCTAAATTGTCTATTACATTACTTTTAGAAAAGCATCTATAATAACTTTCGAATTTAAAGGCTATGCAGTGACAATAACTTAATTTATCCTTAAACAATAAATGTGATAAATTAATTTTTTGGATTCTCGTGAAAATATGAAACGATCACTAGTCATTACAAAAGTGGAAATGCATTTATGAAAAAGAGAATATGGTATCAATAAGTTTAAGATTAATTATAAAAAAATATACAGATTACTGACAAATTTAACATCACTAAATTAACTACACTTCTTAATTCTTGTGAAGAAGCCTTACATATAGGACCCAGAGGGAGTACATAACTATGATGCGCGTTGCTTTTTAGGCGAGAAATTCAGCTTCAACCACCTTGATCTGATCTAATCTATTAGCAGACATACTCAAATATATTAGCCACTTTTTGATAGAGCACCAGCCGCAAAAAGAAGATTCCTTCGAGAAAACTGGTTCCAAGAACAGAAAACAAGCATCAAATCATATGATTGAATCTTTACCAAAATTATACCAACAGTTCAACACTATACATGACCATTTAATAAAGCGTTAAGAGACCTTACCCGCAATGAGTAAACTGGAGTAGATTTGGTAGGTAGAGTTTTCAGCGATCTAAGTCTGTTAGCACTCCCACTTCTAAAGTAAAAAAAAGTAATCAGTGGTCTTACCAAAAGAACAAAATTCTTTAGATGGCATTTAGTACAAGTACTATTTTAACATTCCCGAAAAATATTTGGGAATAAAAGATCCTTGAAAACGTTAATTTGTGACAAGTGAGAATAAAAGTTTCACGCGTTAATTGAGTGTCAAGTTAGTAAACGTTTCCATGATAATTGATGGTAAATATATTATTCCTATAGAAGTTAAAAAATAACAGTTTATAAATTTTCCCAAGAAAGTGGTTTGGTTAGAAATGAAAGATTTCCTATTGCCAAACGATTCAAAACACTTATGCCATAATAGACAAACTTACTTTTCTTCAGCCCTAGAAACCTTGGTGCTCGTATTTACATCCCACAATTTTACAGTGCAATCAGCAGATCCAGATGCTATCACAGAACCTTCAGAACTGATACATCCAACAATTATGAACAAGATTTATGTATTGTGACCAAATTGATAGCAACCTCGATAACCATTAATCTCCTTCCTAATTATGATAAAGTAGTGCAGCAGGGGATCACCTGAAAGCCAGGGACCAGACACATGATGTGTGCCCAATCAAAGGTGTGAGACAGCGGCCACTAGAGAGGTCCCACATCATGATTGTGCCATCTTCATCGCCAGATGCCATATAGCGACCATCAGGAGACATTGCCAAAGACAAAATCATACCCCTGTGGCCAATGAAAACCCGGACACACTCACCACTCTGCACATCCCATAGTCGAACTGTTTTATCACTGGAACCAGTTGCAATGTAGTTGCAGTTGGCATGCCATTGCACACACTAAAAAAGATCACAAAACAGGTAAGGAGTGTTGCCTAATACATAATGATTAGCTTCTAAGACTTTGAGACGCGAACTTTGATTTACAAACTCATTTCACAATTTATTTTAGTATAGCACCTTTTTTACCTTAAAGATTAGGTGGCAAAATATAGGTTCCAGTGACAAATATTTTTAATATCAAACCCAATTCAATAACTCTACTATTATAGGACTTTATAAGAGACAGATGAGAGGATCATTTTTCCCCTTCAAAACACACATCATAAAACCCTGCTTAATCATAAATCACTGGTATATGAATCTGAAGCAATCAATATGTAACTATAAAATTAAATGAGCTAGTGGCAAATATAGACCCCAAAAAAGAACAAAATGTGGAGAAAATTAGAAGCAACAGAGAATATTGAATGTAATAACTTACATCAACATCAGACAAGTGCCCTGCCATTATTCTTAAGGGCTGTATCCTGTCCATGGACCAAATCCTAGCAGTTCTGTCATGTGACGAGCTGGCAAAATAATGCCCAACAGGACTAAACTGCATCCATAAAAAGAAATAAATAATATAGCATTTCAGAACGTACATGCAAATAATGACGTCCGGAGGGAGGAAAAAAAGAGTAATAAAATATCTTTACACTAAGAAATCAAGATTTTGCAAGCTGCAGCAATTGACGAGAGTACAAAGCAAAGCATAGATTCTTCAACAAATCCATCCATGCACAAATGTCATATATATAAAACTTTCATATTGTACCTAACTAAATCAAAGGTGTCTATTTTCTAGAATAGCATGCAGAATACTAAACATCTTACCAGCAAAAACTACAAAGTAAATGACATACTGTATAGAGGCAACAAGGAAGAACTATATTGTATCATTTAATTATACCATGATAAAAATACAAGGAAAAGAAAGTAAGAAAAAGAGTGGGCTTTATAAAGGCTTTCCCTCACAGATATAAGAGATAGGGTGGCCTTGCTACATTGATGTCATTTGTTAGGGTATCTCTTTGTATCCTTCTTTTTTGTCTTATCTTATATATCTTTTACACAAAATAAAGTGGACCACATCAATAACACATTTGGAGCAAGCATATAGAGAAAATACTGTGGTCTAACGTGCATATACAAGCACATGCTATATTTGTTTAAGCAATTAAAAAAATAGAGACTGGTATGTTTTATTGTTTAAAACACATGCTAAATTTTATTGTTTAAATTTTTTATTCATGTAACAACTGGCATGTTGTTCTACATCCACTATCAGAACAGAATAGTTCAGAAGAAAATGTTTTACCTGAACATCCCAGACAGGGTAATTGTGACCCTTATAACAAACAAGATTGGCATTAAGTTTTGTGCTCCATAATCGAACTGCATAACCATTTAAGATTACTACCAAAAGTTATGAAACAAATTGGGAAAGAACATCAAATGAGATCAAGTAAGCATACTTGTCGAGTCTGCTGAGGATGAAAGGATAAAATCCCCGACAGGACTAAAAGAGGCTGCATAAACAGGGCCTGAATGACCTTGAAACAATGTATACTGTCTTTTCCCACCACCTTGCCCAAATATTTGTTCATTTTGTGATGTGTCCTTCTCACCCTGCGAAAGAGCTAATGATAGCAAAATTGATAACTAGACGTTTACAGCAGGCAAAACCATTTGCTCATGTTCAAATAAGCTGACTTCCAACCAAGCTTGCTTTATTTGTTCAACTCAACTCTCAAGTTTATTTTAGGGGCCCAGGTGTTTTACAGTTTTAGCAATTAGGGGAGGGGGAGGGGGATCTGATCCATTCCCAATCATTTTGAAATAGAATACCTCTAACCTCTCTTTATACATGAGGCAGGCAGCGAAAAGTTTCATATGTAAAACTATACCACTAAATGTTTTGCTTATATTAAAATATAAGTTGTTTTCCTTAGTGCATTGATTAAACTATATTAGATTACTGAAGCATGTTACAGGTTAAAAAGTATATTTTCTCAGAACCATTATACTTGTTTATAACCATATTCACATTTGTCAAGCAATGAATGCAACAGTAATAGCTTGGTCTAAACAAAAGAAATTTACAAATACAAACTTACAACTGGCCTGTTGTTGTCCAAGCTTTGCCATATCCCAAACCTGTGTATACAATTCGGAAATTACTAGAAATTCAATCACCAAGTATGTCAAAACTCCATAGAAAGAGGGTTTTCTATTGGAGGGGTGGATGGAAGGGGACATGTAGAGAAGAAAATAACCTTCAGTGATGAGTCTGAAAATCCTCCAGCAACCAATGATCCGTCATGGGATATTGATGAACAGCTTAAACTGAGATGATATGCAAAAAATTAAGTATTAAGCAACAGAAACCCAAACTATATAGATAATGATAAATGTATCTTGGACATTACCCATTATGTGTATTGATAAATGTGTAAAAGCTGACTGATGGCAATGCAACACTGCTAAGCTGTACACGGTTCCTTAAATCCTCAAGGATGGACTGTTCCGCCTCAGCTGGGCTGCAATAGTGCAACATTATGAAATTAAATGATATGAAGTTACAATTACAAATTCAATAGATTCAGATTGAAATTTTGACATCAATTATTAATACATTACATAGCTAACATAGTGACATCATATGATAATGAAACATACAGAAGTTTGCCATTAACTATTTTAGTATTTGACATGCGATTTCCACTGAAAGGAAAAAGAACATAATGCCGTGATTGCTTTCAGCTTTGATCCACATCCTACTTCTAGTTTCAAAAGCATGTTAAATGAAGATATGGAATCGAGAGAATACATTACGGGCAAGGGGAGTTCTGGCTTAACTCGAGGAGCTGAAGGTACCGTGTTAGCTTCAGGTTTTGCACTTTTTCCAATTGCACTTCCACCCTTGTCCTTTTTTACTTTTTTGACTGAAGCACCTTGCTTTCCTCCTTCAATGGATCTTTTCTAAAAGATAAATATTTGAAAACTAAAGTGAAAAAACACTCAAATATGGGATGCATAATAGAACTGAAGCAAATGAAACATCTTAAATTAAAATTCATGCACATACTTTGTTAGAATGGCCTACACCCTAGAAATAAATGGTACTGTAATTCCTCATATAAGCATTAATGAATTTGAAATTTGAATAATTGTCAGAGGTGAATTTTAGAACAGATATACCTTAGTCTCGTCATTCTCCCCCTCTTTCGCTTCCCCTTCACCCTTTTCAGAGTCTGAAAGCAAGGCCCCGGCCTTCTCCAACCGTTCTTCAAGAGAGTCTTCAAGCAACTACAGGAGAAACATATTGAGATTTAAATCAGATAATTAGGGTTGTATTAACAGAAACAACATCAGCAAAATAATTTGTAACTTTATCAAATTTTGTACATAACTACATATAATAATAGACTCACCCCCCAATGAATTTCTTTTTGATTTATCTGGTTTGCTGCTTCCTGGCTGCTTCCAGTAAGGGTAACAGCTTCCGGATCATCGGAAATTAAGCTAGGTTGTCCAGGGGTTACTATATTACAACAAAAAACAATGAAGTGCATGCAATAACAAGGAAGTTCAAATGAGAAGATGAAATCTATAATGAATAAAAGTACCTTGAAAGTTAATATGCTCATTGATAATACCAAGTATAGTGGTAGATTGCGTACTGTGTAGATGTTGCAACAGAAGCTCATAGGAATACTGGCAAAAGTCAAAAAATCAACTATTATCAGTTTTCCCTACATATTTAGCTGTATTTTAATGGGAAAACATAAAGATCACCATGATGAAAATTAATAAACAAGTAATGTAGACAGAGTAGACAATGATGGTCCATTTTTTTTAAAAAGGACCAAAAAAAAGTTGTCCTTTTGAGCAGAGTTCCAGGGATATATTGCAGATATATGAATAACATATATTGATAAAATAAAATATAAGCTAATCTTGAGTCTTAAGTTAAGCCCTCGGATGAGCCAAATTCTCGAAGATAAAATAAAGGTAATCAACAGCAATGGCATAACCATAAATGCCCACAGTAAATGCTGGGTAGCCAATTAGTCAAAGATTAGAATGGAAAGTATGATACATCCCAAATTTTCCCTCTCAATCAGTAAGTTAGATCTGATGCCAAAGCTCCACACCTGAACATGCGAATACACTATACTGAGATGATGAATATTTGTCACCACTCATAAATGTGGTGCTACCTAAATCACAATCCCTACAGTATGCATTATGCAGTACAGATACAGGTGTGTCAGTAAGATTTACAATTGAGAGGGTTAGGCTAGTATGCTATTTCGTATGCGGGAATGGTCATATTTTACTATGATTATATCCTTACTAGGTACAATAAAAATAATATAAGTCTTCTTTCTAAATAAGAGAAAAAATCTTAGCCATATCTATGTACATTTGGGGGCAGGGTGACACCAGGGCATGCCCCTATATCCTCTCTTTGGCTCTTTCAGATTCACTGCTCTCAGTGTTTCAGTGTGTGAATGTACCATGGTTGCATTCATGCAAATATAAGATGTGTTTCAAGGAAGGTGGAGGAAGTTTAGTCATATTAACTTCAACGCATAATATTAATGCAATGAAGTGCCACATCACAAGCAGGCATGGTCCGGAATATAAAATCAACAAATTGCAATAACTAGCAATAAAGCTGTAGACCTACAACAACTTAAACCTAAATGAAAACAAAATTGCTATAAGTGATCTGCATTTAAATTATAGGCATGACCCAACATAATTTTATAACCTGAAAACCCCAAGGCACAAAAGCTTCACAAATATCAGTCCAAATAAATTCACATGTTATCACAGTTGAGCACATAAGAGAAGGCACAGAAGGGGCACTAGAGTTCGGGATGTTGCTGAAACTAGTTGACTAAGATGTTATCTTTTAATATTTGCAAAGTAAAAATAGCAAAACAAAAAGTTATGGCGGCATATCCGTTAAAACAATCCAGGATAATCAAGACATTACCTCACATATCTTTATGTTGAATTTGCTCTTTCTAAGCGAGTGAGCAAATTCCATTTCCTGCACGAGAAAGTACGTTATTGTAGGAATGTTTTACACTAATTGCTAATGATCCCAACAACCTCAAGAAACCAACCTCGAGATGGTTAGGAGAAAGGACTCCTTCCAACTTCTGAAGGTCACGCAAGTGCATCATTTCATGGTCTTCGCGGAAAGTATTAAAGAAATTCCGAGCTGAAAAACACCAACCACAATCACACATAAAAATAAGAACAAAAAAAAAAAAAAGAAAAAGAAAACACTAGTTCCATTGCACTAGTGTCCCGCATTTGTAACTCATCCAAATCAAATTACCTTCTTGAACATGCCCTTTGGCGACAAGATCCATGAAGCAGTGGATAAACACCGGATAAAGCACGCGAAGCAACTCGTGCTGCAAGGAATAGGGAAGCCACGTAACAAGATGCGGAAATCTTTTTTTTTTTATTATTATTGGCAAAGGTTAATTTGTTAGTTTGGTTAGAAATGTGAGTTTGGGGATTCGAACAAAACAGAACGAATTTCACGTTAGTACGTTACCTTGTACAAATCGAGTGAAGAATAAGTCCATGTTCTTAGTCTGCTATAGCCGTCGTGAAACCTAGCAGGACCAGTCTCCAATCTGCAAAAGCAACATAATAGGGTTTATGAGAGTGGTGGTGAAGAAGTGACACGTCAGCAGAGGAGAAAAAGATGGAGAAATACTGAGAGAAGGCGAGGAGGTGGTTGGCAATGTCGGGTTCGAGAACGGAATTGGAAGTGTTGGACTTGTGTTGGAATTCTTCTTGGAAAATCTTCTCGGTTTGCGTGAAGCCTTTCTTCTTAAGGAACGCGGTAACGTATCCAACTATTTTCTCGTCCTCCATTCTTTGTTCTTTGATCTCAGAAGTAAATCCCTTTCTTCCACTGCGCTCTTTCTCTTTCGCTGCCTCGCAGCTGCACTCAGCACTTTGTAGAAATTTGATTCTTTGTTGGGGCTATTTCTGGAATCAGATATCTTATATGGGCTTCCTCTTGGCCCTTTACTTCCTTTACCCTTTCATTGTTCATTAATCGGGCTTTAAAAGGAGGGCAATTCTATTTGCAACTCTCTCTTTTTCACTCATTCCGATTTTTTTATATTTTGGGAAATAATTTAAAAGATTTTTTTTTCAAAAATCTATTTATAGATATTTTTATATTTAGTTTCTAAAATTCATTAAATAAATTTTCAAAAGGATTAAAACTATAACATGTTTTTAAAATTTAATATATTACAGAAATTAATTTCTGAAACAAAGAATTTCAACATGCTTTGTAGAGAGCATGGCACCCTACAAGCCACATTGCAGGCAATGGCTTCACGTAAGTGAATAGTGAACAAGATTTTCAAGCACTGGTGCCCAAATTCCAAAGTCACGTCCCATTTGAAGTGTTGTAGCAGTGTGTAAAGGTTTAACAAGGGCTGTAACTCTCTAGTGCTTTAATTTTGTTCCCCTACAAATAAAATAAAAAGTGAGTTACAGTTTTTTGGAAACTAATTTTCAAAAGCCTTTAAATAACATTCTCAAGACTAATTTTCAATAAATCTATAGAATGTGGAAAAAAAATGTGAAGGAAGAGAAAGTGTGCAAATGAGAGTGTGATGAAAATGAAGAGAAAGAAAGGCAGTAATGTGAGTTAGAGGTGAGATTGATGTTGAGAGGGAAGCAAGAGAGTGCAGCTGCAGAGCCCACAGGAAAGGGAGAGGCAACTTGAGTGCAAGGGGTATTTTAGAAATATTAAAAACATTAACGGGTGTATTAAGCAAAAAAAATTACAGATAACATTGCTCTTCTTTATTTCTTTTGATAACATTGCGAAATACTGGACTGGGCTGGACTCTGGAGGGCCATCATTTGGGCTTAAACTTGTCTTCTTTGTTTTTCGGCTGAATTCTTTTGAGCTTAAACTCATTATTGGGTTAAACTTATTTTTCATTTTTTAAGGAAACCTAATTTACATTTTTGATAATTTTATAACCTCCAATGAAGGATACTGTGGTTTAGACCCAAAACAATTAGTAATGATTTTAACTACTTAAAATTAGAAAATCAAATTACACATACCAAACTTTACCACATAATTCCCTAAAAAAACACTTTACCACGTAACTGTTTCATTATTATTTAACGATAATAGTTAGTGTGAATGACTAAAAATAATGATGAAAAATTTTGTGGGAAGTAAAATTAGTCAAAATTATATGGAAAGAATAAAAATAAAAAATCATAAAAATGAGAATTAAATACATATTTTACTAATATTAAAATGATTCCCATTCAAATTGAGGGATTATATTTATCTAATCCACTTGTGTAATTTTTTTATTATTGAAAAGAGATTAAAAAATAAAATATGAAATAAAATAATTAACAAAATAATAAAAGATGAAGAAAAACATAATATAAAAAGTATCATATAATAGTATGATTAAAAAATTCATAATTGTTTTTCAAGAACCCATGTTCGCAATGAATTAATATTTTCTTTATGCATGTTTATCAAAAAGAATTATTTTCTTTATACAATAAAGACATGAGTTTTAAACCTAAAATCTCATTCAAACAACCTAAATCATTGTAACAAAAAATAAAACAACCTAAACCCTTGAGTCAAAGTGGTTGGCGTTAGATCACTGTTAAAACTTGCAGTGGAACACGGTTGTTGATTTTTCAGCACCGAAGTTTCTGAAACGGAATTATCATGAGCAGGGGTGGTGTATCGACATTAGATACTGTAATGTTTTTGTTGGCTGAAGTGTGTTATTAAATTTCAGACTAATAATTAATTATATAAGTAGTTCAAAGGATCGAATTTTACGAAAATACATCCGTATTTTATTTCAGTAAAAGCCAAAGACTGTGGTAAAAAAAATAAAAAAAACTGATATTCATGCACAAATGTATCAACATTTTTTATACGCGTGTCCATCTTTAAAGAAAGCGAAAGTCTTTATTATATTTTTTATAGCAAAAGTCCAAATCAGATTCATTTAATATTTTTATTATTATATGCAGGGCAATTTGAATTGAATGTTATGGGAATGAAAATGATAGATGACAAGTGTCCAAAGGTTATATAGTTCTAGCTTGCATTATGGGCATGGCATGCATAATGCATTATTGCGAGGTTGATAGCAATTACGTGTTCTCATCGCAGCTCTCTGCTCAAACATCGTTGTACTGCAACGATTCGATGGCTACTCTGGAATTCACTCGAAGTGGACTACCAACAACGCAAATGCGATATACTAATAATTTTCTCCACTTACTGTACGTCTGGTTCATGTTATTTTGAAAGAAAAAAAATAATAATAGTTCTTTGTCAAATATATAATCATTTACTTTATTTAAGTTTCAAGAAAGGTCTTAAAAGAGTAACTATTTATATAAATTTAAACATTATCTTTTTTTTGGACAAAAAATTTAAACATTATCAAACATGTACTAGGTTTTATTTTTTAAATATTGTGACTTTGTTATTTTTTTTTTCAAAAGAAACGCTATGATATTGATATAAAAAATTTATTAGTTATGTTGATAATTAATTTTTATTGAAAAATTTGATCATTTTTAATGAAGTATTTTTTTTTAAGTTTCAATAATATATATTTTTATCCAAGAGACTTAAATTGAAATTGTATTTAAAATAATTGAATTTCACTTAGATCAATAACTTACTAATTATAACATTGTTTTATAATAATTATTTTGAAAAACAAATTTAAGATGCTTTCTAGTTGGTATATAATATAAGAAAATGAGAAAGTGATAAAATTAAACTCTTCGGTTTTATATTGGTGCATACGTAATCTTTGATATCAATCAAATAATTCTTCAAATTAAAAATATATCACATATGTACTCAAACACTATTGTATAAAATTTTAATTACTCATTTAACCTTTATAAAAAATGTTCATTTTAATTTTTATATTTCAAAATGTTCATTTTAATTTTTATATTTCAAAATTTCATTTTAATTTTTATACATTTTTTTAATCTCTTTTATTTTTCCGTAAGGATTAAAATTATATGTATATAAATTAAAAAATATTAAAATTGCACTTAAATATAATTTTGATTATTCAAATTTGGATAGATTTTTTAATTCCTATTTTATTTAATTAATAATAAAAAGTGTCCGATGAAATATAAAATTATACTCTCTATAATTTATTTTTTCACTGCAGGAGATCCAATCCCCTTGATTTCATCTGAATTCACTCCAAAATGAAATTCAGGAATAGTTTTATTTTTCATTTACAAAGTGAAGAGCACAATGTGTCCTTTTCATTTTGACACCAAACAATTGGGCAAAGTGATGAGAAAAAATTGATGGCAACCTACTAGCAGCTACCGACTACTAGCTAGTAATGTTAGGCTAATGCAACAGCCGACCACGCACTATCATCAGCAAAGCACCATAATGCCCCATACATCAGCAATTTTTTGTATTTTGGATCTTGCAAATTGATTTAGCTCCGATAAACCCAAGACACGTATATATGTAAAAAAAAATCGTAGAAGTCGAATACATGTTAGTATTAAAGTTTATAACAAGCATCTTAATCAAATAATTGAATTAAACTCCTCAATATGTATATGTAAATTTAACTGCATTATTAGAAGTTGTAATTGCATTTCATTTAATAACATATAAAGGAGATATTCCGTTTTAATATCATATTTACTTAGACATTTCTTAATAATATAATAAATATATATAAACTATCCCCTTTTTTTGTAATTTATATTTGGAAATTTAGCCTTCGAGGCCGAAGTAACACACTTAGACTTATAGCAGTTTTTACTGCTCTCGCTTATTCTTTAATTTCCCTATCTTTTTCATTCTGTACCTTCAAATCATGTTTATATCAGCCCGTGATGTTTATATAGTTTAAAAACTAGTTCATTAATTTTAAGTTGTAGTGATCATTGAAGTATAAGTGAATAACATTTTCAAGAAACTCTTTTAATACACTGACACAATCAAAAACTAAATCCCTCACAAAATGATTAAGTGACCTAATTATATATCCACCGATTTCACTAACCTTACTACTATAATTGTTTAATGCTCAATATTGATCCAACGGTAAATAAAGATCTAAAATAAAATATAAAAAAATTTAATGTCAAAGTTATATTTGAGGCCTTTTTGTTAATATGTGTGAATTTTCTTTCAATTTATAGAATTTTTTTCATATTTTTTTTCACAATCTGCCACTTGTTTGGCAGTTGTTTTGGTTTTGGATTGGTGTGCATTGCTCCCTTGTTAGCTGGCTGGATTGGTGTCTCTATATCAGACTTTTTTCCTGCTTACTGTTAGCATTTCTTATGCTAAAGTGCAACTTATTTAAATTGACTTTCATTTTGCTTTTCAGAAAGAAAGAGAAAAATGAAAGGTTAGTATGTTTGAATAAACACACAATAATAATATTATTTCACGCATGACATATTGAAGTGAAAAAATTGACAAATAACAATTTATTTAATAGAATACAACAAAATTTAATATAATTATTTTAGAAGGAAATGTAAGATTAGCTTAATGGTAAAAAGAATAATAGAAATAATAAGTTTGAATACTCCTGTTAACAAAAACTGATAAATTAATAACATTTGTTAATATAAAAAAACGAGACTAGACTATTAAAAAATGTACATGCAACATGAATTTTAAAAAAAAAAAAACATTCACGGAATAATATATTCAACGACCTTGTGCCTAATGAAAGTAATGATGAAAAAAATCATATATGTGAATATCCATTTGATAAAATCCGTCATAAATAACAGATGGATATTTTAAATAAATATAAGTTACTCATGGGTATGAGTATTGTTTATCCGCTCATGGATAGAATGTGTATATTATAGTTCTCGTATTTGTGAGTATCCGCTACCAATGAAATTATAAAAATATCTTTATTTATTTTGATTTTCTCTGTTTTAGGAAATAAGTGACATTAGTGAAATTATTGATTAGGGAATCATTAACAATAAAATATTTATGCAAATTAGACTTGTAGAGTTTATTAAATTATGTATTTTCAATTTATTTAAACTTTTGTTTTTCTTTGAACCTATGCTTTTGAGATATGATTAGTGCGGACTCTTCCCCAATTAACTAAGAGATCTTGACAGAATTACTACATATGAAATTGAGCACAATTTTGTAAATAAATAGTTCATTTATTTCTCAAAAAGAATATAGTTTTATTTATATTTTGAATTTATGTTTAAACATTTCATGTTTAATTATGTTGTATTGTTTCATTTTTGCTGTTAGTTTTAATTCACTAATATTAATTGATGTTGAAAATTATTTTTTCTAAAAAAAAATTTAAATTTAAAATATCCATGAGTATTCATGAATATAAAAAAAATAATCCGCGAATATTTTTAAAACAAATATCCGGCGAATAATGAACGGACAAGAGACAATGATTTTCTTCAATGGACAAATACTAGCTAACTCCTATCCTTGTGGGATCCTACCATTCTAATTCCTACTTGGATCAACTGTCAAGTGTCATCCAAAGACACTTGTCACTCGAGGAGTGATGAGTAAGGAAAGAAACAGTTATGGTGGTTAGCCCCGCGGTTCAGTGAGTGGCCAGTGGCTGCATCGAACATGAAAAGGACCGGACCGGTTCGGTTTAATTGTCGTGGTGTGTGTAGGTTACAACTAGTGAGGGTTTTCAAGCCGTGTAGTCTTCTCTCACTAATTAATCTGACATGAAAATTGAAACAATATATCATTAATTATAACTATTTTTTTCTTCCTAACCTCTTCTATGACTATTTTTCGTGAAATATGATAATGTATTTATATTAATAGTAGTATTATTAGTTTTGTGTATGCAATGTCCAATTATTTTAACATGACACGAGTTCTTTCAAAGTTTGATAATTAGATATTATTTTTCGAGATAATGTTTTAAGGGAAGTTGAGACAAACAATGATGATATATAGTGGTGGAGCTTAAAAAAATTATCAAAATAATAAAAAAGTAACAATATATAAATTTAGAGTAATAACTTTAATAATATCATTTTTATAATTGATTTTAAGCATGTAATGATAATGTTTTGAAGGGTTTTATTATTTCGTATATATGTTTTTCTACACCCTACATGCTATTGGATCAACAAAAATTTAAAAATTTATGCATACTTTTTGTCTTTTGTGTTCATAATTTAATATCAATGGTTCATACCTACAAGGATTTTGGTGCATATAAGAAGATTATTTATGTCATGAGAAGTTGAGTTATTATTAAGTAGATAATTAAGTTTGTTAACATTAGACTAACGTTTATAACATGTTTGGATACCCTTTAAAAATATGATTATCATTTCAAAATTATGGTATCATCATGATTTTTCAAAATAACTATATATTACTTCATCTTGGTTTCTTGATTGATTTTAACCACCTCATCATCACCATAAGCATGGTATTACTTTATTTTATTGCATTATTTTCTAGACCACATATATTTTTTTAAGTAAAACAAATCTATTTGAATTTTATATGATAATTAGAAGCAATAATTTTTTTCTCAAAATATTTAACACAACTATACATTCAAAGTTTGAACTTCATATTATTGAATAGGTTGAAAGTTTAAAATAATCTCGTATTAATTGATTTACGCATGACACTTTATTTGATTACATTAACATGCATAAATTTAATTGGGGAAAAACAAAAATATAATATTTTGATGGGTTATTCCATACAATTACTGTTATCAATGATAAATGTTTCGATTTTAGTAGTAAATTAATAAAATGTCAACACCTAAAAACTGAAAGCAACGAGAGAGATTTCCTCGAGGGTGAACCTTTGTTTATAATTTGTATAGAAAGCATTTTTTTAAGGCTTAAAGGTATTGTTGTATAACAATCCAATACATGTGACGAGGTTTCATTTAGGTTTAATTATACATTTTGTTACTCATCTTTGAATGTGTTTGTGAATTTTGTCACTAAACTATAAAATTTGTACATTTGATCACTTATAACTTTCAATTTTTGCATATTCTCTTACTCATCTTCTTTTAAGAAACTGTGCATTTTATATCCTATATTATAATTAAACATGTTTTTTTTTTAAATTAGATGACAAAATGTGCAGGGTTTTGAAAGTTGAGAGATAAATGTACAAAAACACAAATTGGGTAACAAAATTAGTGAATTTTCAAAAACTAAGTAACAAAATATGTAAATTTTTTAAGTTGATGGTAAAATTCGTAAAATATGAAAGATGAATAATAAAAATACAATTAAACCTTTAAGTTTTTAAGAATTGATTATCACCATGATAGTTTTTTTTTTATCACGTCACGATGATAAGTTTTAAGTTTACATCAACGAGTTATAAAAAATATGGTTATTGTAATTAATCATCTAAAACTATAAGTAGACGAATAAATATACGATTTATAAGTTGATTTACTTTTGTTTTTTTATCTTTCAATGTACAATTTGTACTTCTAAAAATAATTGATTCTTTATTTTAACTTCCATTGTTATAAATTTGCCCTTAAAATACTAATAATTGACGATCATATGGCTACGAGCAATTTGAAACTATTATGTCTTTTTCATTGGTAGAGTATTGAGAAATTCTTAATAGGAGATAATCTATTCGAGTTGAATAGGATTATTATAAATAATTTTTTCTTTCGCATATTTAATGATTTAATGCAGCTATGCACTCGATACAATAAATTGAGACTATTAGTTAAAATAAAATAAATTTATACTGATTGATTCAGGCATTAGATAGTTGAAATTATTATGTTTGTTTTTTTGTTTTTTTATTCATATATCATTCTAAAATTTTAAAATAATAATAAAAATTATTAATGTATTATTATTATTACTATTATTTCAATCATGTCCTCGTTAGAAAAAGATAAATAAATAATAATATATAAAATGTTTAAGTAATAGATAAGATAAATGAAAAATATACTACGAAAATTTAATACAAACAATAAAATTATTATTTTTAAAATTAATACACTGATGATACATGAGCATTAAATTATTTGTTTAATCTTTCTGTTATAAACGAAAGATAAAAGAATGGATTGGAGTCTAGAATTTTAATTGTTTGCACTTCAAATTAATCTCAAGTAATCGATGATCCTATGGCTGAAGAACAACTCGAAACTAGTCTAGGATTTAATTGAGTATTTAAATGCTTCCTATGCATGACAAAAACACATCAATAAACGCCAATAATTTAGATACAATCATGATTAATTATGGACCGGCGCCCGAAAGTCATTATTTTTATTTCATCATGGCCCCTCAAGGGAAATCATTCGAGTATAGTATAATCTAGCTAGACATGTGTTTGTGCTATGTTTATTTCTTGCATTATATAAATATCTATAATTTATAATCGTTATAAAGAAAATAATATTTTTTAAAATATTTTTATTCTCAATTATTATAAATTAATATAACATTTTATTTTAATTTTTAACAATAGTTATATATTTCAAAAATAAATTAAATCAAACTATATATATAAATAACTTTCAAATTCAGACACCTACGGAGTGTTTTTTATGTAATAATAATAATAATTGAGTTATAGTTAAAACTGATTTCGTATTATTAATAATATTCTGTTTGCCTTAAAGAAAAACATAATTGAGCTCTGGTCTAAGATGATGGACTATTGACCAATCGTTGTGTAGCCACCGGGGAACCTACAAAACTTAAAATTAATAAAATAATAATATTAAATTGTTACAATATCACATAATTTTCATGTTCGAAAAATATATATATTATAGAATAGCATGAATAAAAAGAATAATGTAGATGCAATATTATAAATTAAAGTTAGAATTTGTGTATTTTGTATGAAGTTTGAATTTACATATAAAACTTTAATATATATAAATTCGTAGATAAAAAAAAATAGGAAGGAATCTTTTCTATCTAGCATATACAAAATTATAAAATATTTAATTACAAGAACATTAAAAAATAAAGTTAGAATTTGTATTTTTATATGAAGCTTGAATTTACATCTCAACTTCGAATATATTTTTTTTTAGATAAAAATTGAGGAAGGAATCTTATCTATAGTGATAAAGTGTCTTATAATATC
>PYAF01002670.1:749397-778299 GCA_007407185.1 Glycine tomentella | reverse complement strand
AAACTCCAATTAAATAACAAGCCAGTATCATAATATATAAAGATTTTTTTATTTATTTATATGAATACTTCATTAATAGCCTTAAATGCTACATTATTATATTTCCTGTCGAGTCTAATTTACTTATATAATAATACATCAAAATTATTATTATGGGACTATTGTTGTTTTTATAAAAATTAGTACTTAATAATTTTATTGTTTTGTTTCTCAATTTGACTTTTTTATTTCCTAATTTAATGGTATCGTTAATTGCTTCAAGACAATTTTACTGTATGAATCTAAAAGCTATATAATTATTTTTTTAAAAATACCGTAAAACTAACAGTAACTTTTGAATTAGGGAATAGTTACATTTTTGAGCTAGTGATACGTTTTATAATTTTGTAAAATTATTGTATAATAAATTATATAGTTTTTTTTAAAAGAAATATACTATAAAATAAATTTACTCATGTATAAATGGATTTTGAAAATGATTAAGTGTGTTGATTAATTAGTACTATATGAGATTATTTTAAGTTAATCAATTATCTTAAATTTAAAACAAAGTATGTAGTTGCGGTTGTGGTCTTTAAACAAAAAAAGAAAAAAGAAATTGAAAACATTTATACAGCTAAAAAGTTCTTCCAACCTATTCCTTTCATTGATTTTTATATACTATTTTTCTTTTTATAGGCTTTCATTTATATGTTTTGAAGGCTTTTTCCCCTTTAAATTATGTTTTAAAAAAACTAAATAAATTAACTCAAGCACGTAGTTGATGCGTCAAACTTGGAGGCTACATTAAACCGATCGATGAAGAGGACTAAACCAAAAATGCAAAAAGATCTTAGCAATAAATTTCACTCCTAATATGAATTGGCACAGTTGCCACCACGTTTCGTTCTTGATCAACCACGAAGAATCAAATTAATCAAGCCCAACAACGGTCTACAAGTCTACTATTAATTTTTGAACATATAATTTATTGGTAGGTTTTATTTTTTAATATATATTTATCAGACGAGAAACGAAGAAAGAGACAACAAACTTTCCAAAAAATATCATTTAATATTCAAGGAGTAATTCAAATGCCAAAAATTATACAAAAAAAACAACAACTTATTTACACATTGTTTATTTCAACCTTAAGCTGTTTTATGAGAACCGCAATAATTGCACCTAACTTTTATGAGATTCACAATAATTGATTCAATTCATAATTAACTAACTACGAAAAATCTCGAAGAGCTCATAAATTTATAAAAATAAGAATTACAAAAAACTGAGAGATTTTTTGTTTTTTTTTTCTGAAGAAATTTTTTTGTTGGAAAATATATATTGTTTTAATTATATTTTAAGTTATAATAAGTAAGGGTAATAAACCTTTTTTTAGGGAGGGTAACATGCCTTTCAGAATAAAAAAGGAAGGGTAATATGCATTATATAACAGATAGCTGGATTTTTTCTTATTTTAAGAATCTCATTAAAGTTTTAACTCTTTTATCACCTTATTAAATTCATGACTTAAAAGAAAAAACTGTAATCCAGCAGAAGTGGTGTAGTGAAGAAAGAATCTAAATAATTTCCATAAAATTTTAGATTCAGATCTCAATCTAATTAATAAAAACACATAAAAACACGTACACTAGCAACTGACACAGTTTGCAGATAACCAATATCATGCCAAACCTTCAATAAGTTTTGATAATATGAAATATTTTTATTATAAAGTTAAAATTCAATAAAATAAACAATAACATGATGACACTTGTAACTTCCCATCAAATTTAGTCTACTTTCAGTGTTAGTATAAAGAAGATATTGCTTTATTTTCTTTTTCTGTTTTCTGGGAAACATTCAAATGCAATACATAACTTAACCCCAATAATGCAACGTGGCCCATTTTGAGATGGGTGAGGAGAGCCATATATTATCTATCACATCCTATGGGTAAGCCGCACGAAAAGTAAATACCGCTGCTCCAATGGTTTGTTTGCCACAAACTCTCACCACTGACCACACTCTTATAAGTGCCTCTGTCATCCAAACACTTTTTTAAAAACTTTTCTCAATATCTCAAAATCAGTATATTCTCCCTTGTTCAATCAATTACTCTTCTGTCTTCCTTCCTTCAACCCAATCAAAGAAAAATAAAATGTTGTTCCACAATCCACCACATACCGACTGAAAAGTAAAAAAGGTCAGTTTGTGGGTTTATACTTTGATTGATTAATTAATTATTAGTTAATCAATGGAAGAGTGTCACACGGTGTTCGGAAAGTACGAGATGGGGAGGCTTCTCGGCAAGGGGACGTTTGCCAAAGTGTATTACGGGAAGCAAATAAGCACGGGCGAGAGCGTGGCAATCAAAGTGATCAGCAAAGAGCAAGTGAGAAAAGAAGGAATGATGGAGCAGATCAAACGTGAAATCTCCGTGATGCGTTTGGTGCGACACCCAAACGTGGTGGAAATCAAGGAAGTGATGGCCACAAAGACCAAAATCTTCTTCGTCATGGAATATGTCCGTGGCGGGGAACTCTTCGCCAAAATCTCCAAAGGCAAACTCAAAGAAGATCTCGCCCGCAAGTATTTTCAGCAGTTAATCAGCGCCGTTGATTACTGCCACAGCAGAGGTGTATCCCACCGAGATCTCAAACCAGAGAATCTTCTCCTCGACGAAGACGAAAACCTTAAAATCTCCGATTTCGGCCTCTCTGCACTGCCCGAACAGCTTCGTTACGATGGACTCCTCCACACACAGTGCGGCACCCCTGCCTACGTGGCACCCGAAGTGTTAAGAAAAAAAGGCTACGATGGTTCCAAAGCTGATATCTGGTCATGCGGCGTCGTTTTGTACGTTCTTCTCGCTGGCTTTCTTCCTTTCCAACACGAGAATCTCATGACGATGTATAACAAAGTTCTCAGAGCCGAGTTTGAGTTTCCACCGTGGTTTTCGCCTGATTCGAAGAGGCTAATCTCGAAGATTCTTGTGGCGGATCCCGCGAAGAGGACCACGATTTCCGCCATAACTCGCATGTCGTGGTTCCGGAAGGGGTTTTCTTCGCTTTCCGCCCCGGACTTGTGTCAGTTGGAGAAACATGAAGACGCCGTTACGGTTACGGTTACGGAGGAAGAGAATAATTCCAAGGTGCCCAAGTTTTTCAACGCGTTCGAGTTTATTTCTTCGATGTCTTCCGGGTTTGATCTCTCGGGGCTGTTTGAGAGTAAGCGGAAGACGGCGACGGTGTTCACGTCGAAGTGTTCGGCGACGGCGATTGTGGCGAAGATTGCGGCGTCGGCGCGGGGGCTGAGTTTCCGCGTGGCGGAGGTTAAGGACTTCAAGATCCGGCTGCAGGGCGCGGCGGAGGGGAGGAAAGGGAGGCTGGCGGTCACGGCTGAGGTGTTCGAGGTGGCGCCGGAGGTCACCGTCGTTGAGTTTTCGAAGTCCGCCGGCGACACGTTGGAATACGCGAAGTTCTGTGAGGAGGACGTGAGGCCCGCGCTGAAGGACATTGTTTGGACGTGGCAAGGGGATGCCACGTGTGCTGCTAACGTCCCCGCCTGTCACGGTGAGGAGTGTCAAAAGCAGGTTGTTGTTAGTACTATATAAATTAATTATTTATAATTAGTGTGATAGTCCACGGAGTGGGTTCTAGCAACGGAAATGTTCTAACGACTTTTCTTTCCTTTGCTTTGGGTTTCTCGCTTTCGTCTTTAATCCCTGCTTGATTTTTTGGAAAGATAGGGTTATGCACCTTTTCAAGGTGAGGCTGTACATAAACTATAATTAAATATATTATGCTGCTGCTACATTCGGAATGGAAGTTATTTATTACTTTGGTATAAAATTGTGAATGCAATATTATTTAAAGAGTTATTATGTATGGTGAACTCAATCAATAAAAAAAATATTATTGGTTGGTAAACTTTATATTTTTAAACAAGTTAATTATAATGACATAGTAACACCTTATGATAAGTTAGAAAACATCTATAGGGATGAAAACAGGTTGTATCAGACTTGATTAGTCTTAATCTTGGTTTGAATTAAAAATATAAAATTGGTCGGACCTATTTATCTGTTATAGATTTTTTTTTATATTTGACCTGATCTATTTAAAAGTCTGATTTAGTCTACTAATCTATTAAAAAACATATTTTTAATAGAAAATTTAATTTTACAAAATATTTTAAATTAATTTAGGAAAGTTAAAGAAAATTTTTAAACAAAAATATCTCAATATCTTATTTATATTTTCAAATAAATAATAATCATTTTATGAGATTTTTAAGATGATTTTTTGAAATGATTGATCATCCACCTTTATAATAAGAAAAAATATTTTTTGAAAAATAAATATATTATTAAGTTTTAATATATATATGTATATATATTATATTAAATAGGTCATGATAGGTCTAACAGACTTCTTTTAAATCTTGAATCTAATATTTTTATTTAAATATACTTAAAAAAAATCTTAGTTTGACCTTTATAATAATCAAGATAGGTCAGGTCTTAAATAGGCCAGAAAGACTCATAGTTTACAAATTTATCTTACCTTTATTCCATAATGTTGTTACATGAGTTTAATTTCAAAATATGAGGGTGATTTTAAAAAGTTTAGCTGAAGGCTACAAGTCAATTCAAGTGTGCTTTGATGTTTGAAGTTTGCACTTGTGTATTTCAAAGACATGGTCTTATGGTGAGCTGCAGCATGTCTTAACCTTTTTCTCTTTAATCATTTTCATTTGCCTATTGTCGGGTCTCATTTCTCATGTTCCACGGACATTGTTTCAAATTGCAGGTGAAAGAGCGCGACAGAGTAGTAATATTTGTATTAAGATTAATGAATGTATACAACAAGGAGTATATATAATAGCAAATTGACCATTTACGTGTTGTATATACAAGACGAGTAATATAAATTTAAATCAACAAATGATCATGACCAGGTCAATACTCGAATATGACAGAAGGGAACACTAATTCATATGGCGAAACGGAAAATCAGCAAGGTGCAAGGCATTTTCAAATGGGAAGATGACAAAAATACAACTCCAAGCATCCAACACAAACAGATATTAATAAATTGATACTTATAAATAATGTATATCAAGAACGTGGCCCGCAAAACCGAAAGCACGCGAATTTCTGGCTGAATTGAGGAAGATGACCAAGAAAGGCAAAATTGTTTAAGACAGTTACCCTTATCAAAATATGTTTGTCTTTTTATATATGAATGTGGTTGCCCGCCCCAAAGGACCATCCAACTTTTAAGCCCCTCCAAGGAATGATCAAAATTTCAAACTAATTTGTCTATCTGACCCTCTTGAGTCTCTCTGGGGTTTGTTTTTCCCGAGAGTGGGGTGAGTCATGAGTGCGCCAACCAACCTCAATTATTTCATTCAATAACTATTATTATTATTATCACTTTGTTTCATATAATTATTTGATTTTTAAAATACTTCTTTTTTCTTCTCTTTAAAACTATTTTCTCGGTTGCTAATACTATTATTTCTATTGTTGACTAGGCTGTTTAAAGTTTAAACACCCATAAAAATGAGTTGTAATACGAATATGAAGGTTAAACAAAACGGTCCATAAGGTTTGGAAAGTCTTTGAATTAACAAGTCACTACAGATACCCATCGATGCAAGCAAATATGACATATCTATACTCTGTACTCTATAGTGGAAATTTCAATAGCAAGTTGGAACACGCCACACGAGAATAACCTACTCTAACACTTGGAAACAATATACTCTATACCGCACCGAACAAACTCCGAGCCCACGCAATTTCTGCTTTTTCAGCAGCAAATAGAAGTAGAACAGAAACACCTCACTTTTTTTTTATATTAGTTTATTACTATTAGTATATTATGTGTTAAGCGATTATGTACAGCATTGACTCCATTATTAAAGGGATCAGAAGACGAAAGGACCTTTTGTTTTTTGCTATAATGAAATTGTTGATTATGCAAGTGATCAGTGTTCCTTGCTTTCTTTCTTACTAGCAAGAGCGTTTCTGCCTTCTAGTGTGTGCCCCTATTTCTTCTGTTTCATTTCTCTTTTGTTTTGTTTTATCTGCCATGTTAAATGCATACCGGGTTCAGGGGATTGGTCTCCAACTATTCCATTATATAAGTGGTTCTATAGTATTCATTCATTGCATTTCTCTCTCATACAAGCTATGTTTGTGTCTGTATGTCAAACAAGAAACCTTCGACTTTATCTTCTACTTATAAGAAGATTCGTGTTCATTAAAATATTTTAAACTTAAAATATGTTGTTATAACAGTAGTTATACAACGAAAGTCGCATAAAACAAGATATAAGTTTTTTCGGATGACTACAACATTTTATGTTAGTAGTTTAGTGTTGATGCGACTATCTATCTGATAGAGATCGAACTACAACTAGATTACTGTAAAACTAGAAAAAACTATCATTAAAGTTGAGAAGATAAAATTATAAACTTTTATATTTTTCATCCATTGATTCTCTAAAAGAGAATACATTTATATAATCCTAATTGATGTCAATTAATGAATAACAATTATCCATGTATCATCATCATATTATTTGTCTCTTAAAAAAACATCATATTATTTGGAGACATAAAATAAAAACTAGTATAATATACAATATCAGTATACTATCCAATAAAGTCTCTAAACCATTTTGGTTTCACAAATTTTTGAGCTTTCCTAACTAAACATTACAGATGGGCACATCGGACCTTGTCCTTAAGGTCCTGAGAATAATTATGCAACACATAGATTAAGCTATCGACCAAGGATGGAGATTAGTTGGTAAACAAAGGGTAAATATATTTACTAATAAAAGCCTATATATTCAGAGTCACGGGCTGGTATTAGGCAAAAAATTAAAGGTCCATGAAGAGTCATGAAATTGTTATTCTCACTACCTTTTGTGTTATTGCCACTCCCACGTGTTTTAATTTTTTTATATTCCCTAAATACTCTTTTGACCAAAGTATGTTTTTGTTGTATAAAGTATACAATGGATTTGTATTCTTGTTGCAGGAAAGTATGATTTTATTCTGTACTTTATACAATATAATTGTATTTTCGTTATGTATTAGCAAACGATCTAAAAAATTATATCATTTTCTTCACTTGTTCTTGTTTTTCTTTTTATATTTTCTTCCCTTGTTTAAACATAGGATTAATGTTTATTCATAAAAAGGGGAAAAAACCGCGAAAGAAAAAGCAGCTAAACACAAGTAAACTGGACACGCTCTTAGTATATTAATAAGGTCAAATCCATTCGGTTTTTAATTTACAGAAAAATGTAAATATGTTGTGTAGTATTCCAAATCTCTTTGTAGCTGTGTTGCTTTACCATTTTCTTAGCGTAATTCTGGGCCTTGGTGCTGTGGCCATAAAGTTAAACTTATGGGCTTTGAACATTAATTTTGTGTGCTAGGCTGCTAACCCAGATGTTATAATAAGAACGTGACAAAGAACAAACCTTGAAGACATTCCTCTTTGTTTTGCCCAAGCAAGTGCTATTGTAGCAGTTATAATTCCTTAGTTCTATGTATTTTTTTGGTTTAAAGGAATGAAATATGTGTGAAAATGAATTAAGATAAAAAGAAGTAAAATATTTGAATTAGAGTAGAGTATAAAGATGTAAGATTCACATCAACTTTTGAAATTTTCATCTCAAATGCACCTAAGTGTAATCTTACCAAACATTATCTTAAGGTAGGTGTATTAATTTCAAAAGAAAAAAAAGAAATTAAAAAAAAATTCTTATCACCCTCTTTTTTTTTTATTTCCCAACTTAAAATATTTTTATTACTTTATTTAAAAGTTTAAGACATAATTAATTACTATCTTTTCCAATTATGCCTTTCTATTTATACCTAACTCTTAAATATTTTACAATTATTATAAATGGAAGATAAATAAAAGTGAGGGTTATATTTAAACGTTAAAAATATTTTTAATAATATAAGTTACGTTTCTTAATGTATTCTATCTACCAAAGTAATGAAAAGAAACAAAGGGATTAATTATTTTTAAATTGTTTACAAAGAGTAACTTCAATTAGTTAAACTACCGTACATGAATAATGAGTATAAAGCTTTTTTCTTCTTCTTTTATCCGTACAAATGAAAGACATCTATGATGATGCGTTAGGAATTTATAACACTATGAACATTTTTTATACATAAAAGAATTATATATATATACACTGCCTAGCTACATGTATACGATGGGGGTCAGCTCTCCATCCTCATTTCAATAAAATCACTAGTATTTGTACTAAAATATTATATTTTATATCTCATAATTTTATATTTTACATCCTCTAATTTTATGTATTTGAAATTTTTTACCTGTTCACATGTAAGAATAAGTAAATATACCATCTTATTTTAATAAAATACAAAAAAATATCATATTTTGTACCCTATAATTTTATATTTTAAACCGCTTAATTTTATGTATTTGAATCTCCTTACCAATTTACATGTAAGAGTAAATAAATGCACCATTTTTTTAATAAAATACAAATATTTATCTTAAAACTTCATATTTTGTTTATCTTATCTTACTATTTGCATCCAACTATTCCATATAATAATAACAATTATCAATTTTTATTTTTTAAATAAATTGTCCCCACTGATCCAAGGTCCTAAATCCGCCACTATATATATATATATATATATATATATATATATATATATATTACACACCTTGGTAATGGTTATTCTTAAACAAAAATAATAAACTTTAATGAAATTTAAAAAATGGAATAAAGTGTCAAATACTTAAACCTGCTAAGGAAAGAGATTGTATTTTTTAATATATATAAAAGGGAAGGACAATATAATATTTTCATCTCGTGGCAGGGAAATGTAAATTAGTATTTTTTTTAAAATTAATAATAAGTAACTAAAAATCTCAAAAAAGATAATAGGAAAAAAATATCCCTACATTTATTTTTTCATGGGTGATTTAGCAGTTTTGATTAGAGAAACTAAATTAAAATAGATGTCAGCATTGTTTAACATAAATGCACGATCAAAAGAGACCATAAGCAACTTTCATTTTGGAATGGAAAATATGCAAAACGACAGTGATGTTGGTTGAATATTCAACTTTTCCATGGTGCAAAGTGGGGAAATCTTGAGGAAAAAATGGAGCAAAAGACAAGCTGTGTGACGCAAGGAGGTGATTATGCGAATAAGGTCATGTATGAACGTCACCCATTTAAATATATATGTATTTTAATCCCACTATTTCACTAAATATAATTTCATTTATTTCTTTATAAAAGTTTATACTGATTTTTTATATAAATTTTAATTTTTTTAATAACTCTTGTTATTACTCAGTGAATAGTATGATATATATTTAACCATATCACATTATATATGTCATTTCCAATTAGTTAGCTACATGACATAATTAAATACACAATATGTCATCATTAAATAATAATAAAAACATTTAAGAAATTGAAATTTGGTATGACTAAATTAAATCAAATAAAAAAAAGAAAGCTAGATTTATAGAAATTAAAAATATTTAGTTTAAGGCCAAAAAATTTCCAACTAAAGGAAATTTAATTTTAATTAACTTAAGATTTTGGTTTTAGATTTTTATGTTTGTTTTAATTTTAATTTTTTTGAGTTTATTAGCAATTATATACCTACATAGTTTGGGTATGTTTTTCACACCTGCAAACACAGTGGAAATTCATATATAGCAGCAAATACGAGTTCGGCGACAAGAATCTCCAATGAACAACAAGACCTGCATACACCTATAAAGGTACGACTCCATTAAGTTTGGGAAGAAGGACTAACAAAAAATAGATACTTTCATTCAATCTCTTATCACACAAAACGCAAACAAATTAAAGGTGACGAGTATTCAAAACACACCGTGTCCTGGCCTCGATCTCAAAGAAAAGTAATGGTAAGTATTGACACTTTCACACGAAATGATTGCGGACATAACATATAAACATAATCGATGCATGATGAAAGGCTAGACTTCTCGTGTTAAAATATCGAAGACGATTCAACAGAATATATAATATAAAATGACATATAGCATCCACATTAAGATTTTAATTATAGAAGTACCTTACATTGACTAGATCATGACTTGCATATATCGATCACCACTAAGAACATGCATTTGCATCGGTTAAATTCGTTCTAATCATATAATTTCTATTTTTATATGAATATATATATATATATATATATATATATATATATATCTGTACGCTTGGCCCATATGTTTGGTAAGCACGTATGTGACATATGTAAGATACTATTTTCTTAATTTGGTGACTAACTCATTCTCTAAATTTGTAAATTACTTATCTAATTAATAAGGATTAAACTCATTTTTATATATTTTATAATGATAAGAGTTTGAATTTTGCTCTAGATATGATGATTTGTTGATGAATATTTTTTAAAAACTTCTGTCAACACTTTTTTAAATTTAAGGTATATCCAGATTCTAATTAATAAACTTTTAAAATCTAACTCATTTAAATTTTTATACACTTTTTTTTTTCTTCAAACAATTATATCAAAGATGTTAGCTCTATCGTGTGAATTCATTCTACAGAATGAGGGTACCATTATATATTAGCAATCATTAATGATTATTTTATTGTCAATCGCAAGCAATATAATAATGATATGAATAGATTTAACGACCTTGACTTAACATGCTTAATGTTATCCTAAATCTTTATTGTTATTAACTTGTAATAATAACAATGCTGGTATTGGGTTAGTTAATAACCCAACAAGTGACTTTTTTTTAATAAAATGGGTTAAAAATAAAAATTAACTATCATAATAAGTTCGTCAATAAAGTATTATTAAAATAAATTTTTGATAAGTAGAAATGTAGGAGGTGTTATTATGATGAACAGTATATCTTTTGTTTGTCTTATAACATAAAACATTAGTTAGGTGCATTTCATCCTATCAAGTGTGTCGCATTGTTCAAGTCGACGCAAAATATCTATTTACTATATTAAATAATTTCAAGAATAAATTAATATTTATATTTATTATAGAAAATATTTTTAAAAAAACTAGCCATAGTTATTAAATATCAATAGAAGATTTATAAATGTATCAACAAAATAATTAAAGAAACATAAACAAAGGCAGCAATGATGATTAAATCTAAGACCTAAAACATACTATCCAAACACTTCACTGTATTGTCTTAAAACATATTTCACTACTAGTATTTGAAATTATAATGATTGGTGAAATTAGTTTCTAAAATTTATAAATGAAAAAATGGTGTCATAACAAAAATATATTTACTTAATACATTAAAAAATCCAAGAATCATTTAATATTTGTATTTATTATAGGATTTTTAAAAAAAAATTGTGTCACATAGTTATTAAATATTAATAGGCAAGTGATAAATGTATCAGTAAAATAATTAAAGGAAGAGAAGGAAAAATCAATATCTTAATGAAAGAAATAAATAAAAAAAAGAGTGAATAACCAATTTAATCTTCAAAATTAAAGTGAAAGAAATAATTCATTTACCAAAAAAAATTTAATGAAATAAATAATTAAAGAAATATAAATTTTACGTCGATTTGACAAACACTAACTTGACTAAAAATGTAACATGAATTCTATTCATTAAACAGTTATTTAGCTTCAGTTTAACTGATGCTAAATTCTTGACCGAATGAAATGTGCAAAAGTAGACTCTCATATTACAAGACAAACAAAAAATACAGAATGTCACTCTTGCATTCAAACATCGTAAAAATCACTCATTTTAATAAATATTTTTTTGACCAAACTATGATGGTAATTAGTTTCTATTTTAAACCCATTTTGGTGAAAAATTCCAACAAGTTAACTCGTATTTTAAACTCATGTAAAAAAACCCAGTATTTTAAACTTAACAATGAATAGGAAATATGTTTAATCATACATAATGAAAATTTAAAATAATAAGTATTTTTAATATATAAATTATATTACAATTAAATTTATACGAAATAAACATTTTTAAAATATTAATTATATTTTAAACAATTTATATTGTGATAAAAAATATTTTTAGTTTTTGATAATTTTTTAAAAAAATTTATTGGAATTCAATTCAGAAATAAATAAAGGATAGATTAATTGAAAGAGATAAATGATTAAGAAAAATCAAACATACGGCTAAAGATGAAAATAAAGTGATTTGAGACATAAATTTTATGGACTAGTCGTTAAATCAAATTAAGTTTGAAATAAAATTAAGAAATATATTTGAAAAGAATAAAAAACAAAACAAAAAACTAATATCTGTATATAATATTATGATAAAATATGCGACTAAATGAAATTGAGAATAAATCTTTAAAAAATTATTAAAAATAATTTCTAAAAGTGTTTTTATTTAAAAAAAAAACTTCTAAAAATACTCTAATTAATTTAGGGATGATGATTCGAATTTATAATATAAGAGTATGTTAGCATTAGTGTGTTTGTTTAAGATTATTCCTACTATGCTAGCGTGTTATAACACATCATCTAAAACATTTTTATGCTTCCCGATTGTTTTTGTTGAAGTAGATTTGTGATCCCTTTGTTCAAATATTGATCAATAAGATTGTACAATACCAATTAACAAGCGTTTAGCTGATTATTATTTCTTTATTTTAATTTAACATATGATATTTAGTTAACAAGTACTATATGTGTATGTAAAATATGTTTCGCTCAAAATTCTAAAATAATATTAAAGTCCATCCTAATCATTGCTACTTGACTATTTAGCCATTCACATGGATCATTATCATATATCAAATTACGTGGAGATGTTCAGTCTTTTGTAAACTTTACATTTGAAATGTTTAATCTTTTGTGTGAGAAAACTCACATCATAATATATTATCCAATCAACTAAGGTATATAATTGAAATATTCGGCTTATAAATATGAAGTTAAATTAAACACCGGCTACATAAAAAAAAAAAAAAAAAACACAAACCTATAATTCTAAGACAACAATTTAAATATGATACATCCTTTCCTGGACTCTAATTCCTCCTCTAACCCTGAATCTTTCTTGCTACAAAATTATGGTGAAAGCCAAGCTAGTCATAATTACAAGCCCCTATCCATACTCAAACGAAAATTCAACACACATATTGGTTTGATTTCTCACTCTGTGTAGTGTGTTGTGTTCTGGATCCAACAACACAATACTCGGTATTGTCTTGTGCCATAGACAGGCTTTCGTTTTCCATTTTCAAAGGCACAATTCATGGATGGATCCAAGCTAGCTTGCAATGGAAGTTCCATTATTAAATTCAATTTGGAAGACATGCAATATCTTATCTCCACAAGGAATTAGGGAATAGGGATGGTTACCTACAACAGGGGGACAAATTCCCATTGATCTTTTATTTTTTTTATTAATTAGTATTTTAGCATGTGCCGTTCGAATGATTAATGTTTATTTTTATACAATTCAAATTTATAATAAATAAATATTTCTAAATATATAAATTATATTACAATTAAATATTTTTAATATATAAATTATAATTTATACTATCATTACTGTGATACAATATTATTTTTAATTATTAATGTTTTTTTTTCAAAAATCATTAAATTTAATTTTAAAAATATGAAATATTAGATTAACAGAAAAAAGTAGTTTAAAAAAATCAAATATACAGAATATAGAGTGGTTTGGGATGGTTGAATTTATTTTAGTCTGGTTCAAGTTGTTGAGTAAAAAAAAATTAAATTTAAATTAAGAAATATCTTTAAAAGTGATAAAAATAAAAATAAGTTTTGAACACATACAATAATTAGTTGTTGTAGAGAATGAAATTAATCCATAAATTCATTGAATTAAAAGTTGCTTGATAGTTATATTACTTTATTTTGAAAGATAATAATATGTTAGTTAAATAAGTTATTTTTGACTCGATTTATTATTTTAATTTTTTTTAGATTCAATTTGATATTTTAATTTTTAAAAAGAACTCAATTTGATCCTCATTGTTCATTCGTGTCTAATGATGTTAAGTTTGTGCTCACATGCATGTCCACTTGAGGGAATGACATATCATCTGTCATATGAACTTCACCATTAACAATTTTAACAGAATGAATGGTTAGGGTCAAATTGAACTTTTTTAAAAAAAAAATTAAAAGATCAAAATAAACCAAAATAATAAATTATAGGATAAAAAATTAATTTAACCTAAAATTTAAGTAATTATATGTTGCTAGATAACATACCAACTAAAGTGAAATTTAATATAGATGATAAAAATTATATAATGATTCAACTAGTAAAATATATAATAAACAGTTTAATAAATATGTAATGTTATATAACAACATATTATTTAACACTGTAATTCAATTAGGTATGAATCTTAGAGTGACTTTTAACATGATTATTGAAGTCAACGAACTTAATTACCAAAATATCAAAAAGTGTAAAAACAATTACACTATTAGTGTATATTGTTTTTCAATAGTTAATTACACATTTTACATAAATTATTAAGTATAAATATAAAAATTTGATATTTAATGTCAATTCTTCCTATCGCTGAAGATATTTACTAAGTCAATGTTTGTGAATGCAATGAATTAATTACTTCAAAACTTAAACTATTAGGAGGAGATTATGACTTTTTAAATAATCCCATTAATTAATACCGCACAACCAAACAAAACAAGGTACGTAGTTTCAACTTTCAACATGTCTCTAGAGAAATACCTCAACAATGTACGTGTGATGTTGCTGTTCACATATTTACATTTAAAGGAAGAAGGCCTAGCTACAAGTTATTTCAACCCATGGATCATAATCATATATCCATGAACTAGTGGTTCAATAAAATTTTCCTTTAAAATGGAGGAAAATAAATATTTTATTTAGAAGCCTGATTTAAGTCCCATAAGAAAATGACATAGAATATTAAATGAAAAAGGAAAATATTCTCTTAATCACACTTAACCCAGGAAGAAAGGCAGAAAAGAAAAATTGTAATATGTAATCTGTATTTACATGGGATATTGCTGAATTAAATAATAAGAAATATGATTAAAATTAAAAGACGATGACAGGGACGAAAACCTAAAAGCGTGTAGTGTGTGTGATAAACTTAGAAATGGAATAGTTCGATCGCCAACTTAAGCCTTACGTGTTAATTAATAAGTGAGACGAAAAGTTTGAGTTTTGGGGTATCCAATTGGCCAATTTGAAGGGAAGCAAGTTCTGAATTTTGATGTATCTATGTTCGTTCATTCATTCAAGTCAAGGTCAGTTTTTGGTCAAATTTCCCTTTAAAATAGAAAACAAGAGGAAGTTATTTTCCTTAAATTTGAGCGTATTTTCCTTCTTTTTTTTTTTTTCCACAGCCGACAGCTACACGCTACCGTTTCTGGAAGTTTGTCATATTGAAATAGTTTTGGCCGACTTCATCTGATCGTTAGTGCCGTTTGTGTGAGTTGTAGCTATCAATTCACAAGTTTTAACTTATTGCAACTCAGACCGGAATCAATTCAGCTTTCACATTGACTCTTTGTTGGTGAACATTTTATTTTGAACACAAACTATTTATCTTAGATGTTTTTTTGTTTTTGAATTTAAGTTAATAATAAAATTTAGCATTTTTTTATCCAACACTAAAGTTATTTAAAATTACTTCAATTCAAAATTAATTTTTTTAACATTCAATTAGGAATAAAGTATACTTACACTCCTAATTTTTTTTCAGACATATTATATATACTAGTTAACCTCTCTTGATGTTTAAAAATATTACACTAATATTTTCTTATATATTACACAACCACTTATAAGAGGAATGGTTGTAAAAATTAAACAATAAAGACTATTGTATAATTTGAGGATGTTATTATAATTTGCTCTTAAACATATAGCATGTTGGATTTTTGAGTTACATAGGAGGAAATTCACGTCAACTACCTTTTGATTTTTCACAATTTTGATACACGTTATGGATTCTAACAAGGGTGACAATAAAATGAGGAAGAAATGGGGGCGGGAATGGTTAGTAGCTACCTACCCCATGAATAAAACCCATGTCCCATTATCCAACCAGTACACTATTAGTGAATTGAAGGAGGATAAGTTTGGCATTTTAGTTTAAGATTTAGAAGTGGTTCCTTCAATTTTTTTTTGAATATTTCAAATAATTAAAAGTAACATCTTTCATTAACTTTGGTGTAATAAACATGTACTAAGTGTAATGTTTTAACACTATTAACTAATTAAAATCATTTTTATTGTGATTTTTAAGAAAGTTGTTAAAACTTTGATGTGCATTATATATCATTGTCTTTATTTAAGAAAATCATTATAAAAACTAATAAACTTAACAAATATAATAGTTTATATAATTGAATAATAATGTTAAAGTACTTTTACATCCACAATACATATTCTTGTTTCTCATTATTTATTCTATTTATAATCTCTTTAACTGTTATGAAGTATTTTTGAAACGAACATATATAAATAATAAAAATTAAATAATAAATAAATGCAAATATTTAATTTTTCAAAAAACGATATATTTAAAATTTGTTATTCAAATTGAAATAATAGAAATGGCCAAATGGCCAATTAGTAAGAGTACTAGTTGAAAAGAAAAGGAATAACTTGGCACTTGGGTTCGCAATAACGAGGAAAGCGTTTAAAGGGACGGTCAACAATGAAGAAGACCAAGAAAGTACTTTATATTTGTATTTGTGCTTTGATTTGCATTAAGAAATACTTACTATCTGCTGAGTTAGAAAAGCTGACACGGAAATACAACCACTCATCAATATGCAACCATCCAAGTCAATGGGATAATGTTGCGGTCAATGAGAGAACGTCCAAATCCTAAAATATCAATCAAGTATCAACTTGCCTTTTCTTTCTAACAAAGTTTTAGATTGACCACTCGATGAAATTCTTGTTCATGCACTTCTTCAAGTAAAAATTTCTCCTTTTTTCCTTTGAGGACGTTGATATTTACATCAGAAGTATTTCATCCACGTATTAGACACACAAGAATTATATTGTTTTTTAAATATTTAAATATACTAGTATTTATTATATATTATTTTTAAGACTTTACAAATTATTGATCCAGTTGATATTCGATAATAGAATGAGTTATACAATTTATCTATATTGATCTAAAATCTCTCCAGCCATTCTCACTTGTCACCATTTTATTTTTTACCTTTTCTTTTCCTTCTAACTTTAGTCTCTCTCCCTTTTTATTCTCTCCATATTTCACTGTGCATAATACGGTTTCTCTCTAGTATAATAAATTTCTCTAACTATTTCGCATAACATTATTATTTTTCTTTATCACATCATTCACTCTCTTTGTTTGTTGTGTAGTAGAATAATATTTTAAGATATCAAGATTGATTTAAGAAATGACGACTTATCCAAATGTCGTAACGAATTTTTCTTTCATATGTATAAATATAGAAGTAAAATTTGTAATCACATGCTTAAAAAGATATACTTATTTGTTAATTATGCACAACATACCAATACATCAATTATCTCATTTCAGACCCTTTTTTTATTTTTATTTCCTATTTCTCTCTGTTATATATATATGATTTTTTTGAATAAAATTTATATATAAGTATAATTTGTATTAATAAAAAATATGAAGTATAATTTATCAAAAACGATTATTAAGTTAAAAACTAATGTTAAGAAAGAAAATAAACTCTTAACTTTCCAAATCCATTTCTCCCTTCCACTCCAATATTCGCACCCGCAATTCATTTTTCTTCTCTTATATTTCTCATTTCCCTCTAGAGGAGATATTTATCAAAAGGCTTGGACGAAATTAAACAAACATTTACATGCCATAAGGCATATCCCCTATATATTACTCAACACGTTTAATTTTACCTAAGGTCAGATATATCTTCAAATGGAGAATATATAATTGTTGGAAGTGTTCGAATCTTATTTTTGATGTAACATTTGATTAAAAGAAGGGAGGTAGCTGATGATTAATATTGAGAATATAAAATTGATTAAAAGATATGTAAGAAGAATAAATAATCTAAAGATATATTAGTCTATTCAATATGTATTAAAAGAATGGCTACTTATAATTACGGAAGGATGTAGTTTTAAAGGAAAATGAATTCCAACAATGAAATTAACTCTTAAAAAGACGGTTCTAGAAGTTTGAATGAGAATGAAAACGCTAAAAATTACAAGATCAGAAAAGGTCCATTATTGAAGATCAAAGACAGATGTCAACATTTACATCTAAGACCAACTCTTTATGTTTTTGATAAATAGACAAAAATGTAATATTATTATTCGGTTACAAACATTCAAATAATTACATTACACCAACTGTGTCGCACATATGACTCTCAATTTTAAGAACAAATATATATTTTTGCCCATTTCCTATCTTTTCAATATAATAATCTTCTAAACATCTTCTCCTTCCGTTAACTTTTTCTCTTGTCTATGATTCTTTCCTTTGTCTATAACTACTTCTTTAATGTTTTCAATTATATATATATATATATATATATATATATATATGAATCTGTGATGTAGTCATAAATATTGGTAATTCATATGTTGTTTTACACCAATATAAGAAAAATGTTATACATTTGTAAAGTTTAACTTTTATGATTATCCTACTTGATCTGTAATTACAGTGAAGTTTGTTGTTATTATAAATACCCAATAAATATACAATTTTATCAAATTAAAAATCTAAAACAATTGTTATTTTGAATATAAAAAATCTTTAAAGTGTTTTGATTTAATGTAATTAGTTCTTAATATAAAACTCTTATTTATTAATTTATAGTCGTCAAACCTAATACTAAAATTTTCGATCAACAATAATATAGTGTGGGAGAATAATTATTTTAGAAAGGAAATTGCTGATATACATTTCATTTCTGGATATATCAATGAAGGGAGAAAAGAAGAGAAATAAAAATAAAAAAAAAAAGTTGACGCGTAATAACTAAACATGTTATATCGTTTCTATTAAAAAATACTCTAAATGTGAAAAACTTGTACAGTAAGTATTAGTGTATATATTAATTATTTATTCTTTTTTAAAAAAAAAAGAAGAATACAATTAAGAAGTTTTCCCCTTGAATACGCGTCCGTGGCTTTTAATGCTTACACATAAAATAAAATAAAAAAACTGCAGACGATATGTAAAAGACGAAACTGCAAGAGACTGTTTTCTCGGCCTCATCTTCCTCCTACTTTCCTCGCAACAAATAATAATTATAGAAGTCTCCACTTTCTCCCTCTCTATATATTTCACCTGCTACCTTCAATATCTCATTCGCTTAAACTAACCTTGTTTTGGTCTCAACCAACCATAATTCTAGTTTCTCTCATTCCTTCTGTTCCTTAATTGCCAAACAAATCTTTCTTCTTCCCATGGAAATGGATCCAACGTGCGTCGACACTTCGCTCAACCTTAACGTCATTCCTTCCCCACACATCGACCACCTCGCGGTTAGTACTATATATATATATACATATATTCAACTCCAAACCATTCTATATATAATAAACTAATGAACCTTAATTCCTTTCATCTCATCTCACTAAATATGGCTAAAAGTTTATATAACTTAATTTGATCAGGGAGAAGTTTTGCTTGAAGAGTTGCGGCGTCTTAGCAGTGAGAACAAGAGGCTAACTGAGACGCTGAACCATGTGTGCGAGAGCTATGTTGCCTTGCAGAAACATTTGAGTGAATTCAGCCAACATAGGAACGCAAGTTTTGATAAAGAAGGAACATGTGCAGTTCCGTCGCTAAAGAGAAAGGCCGAGACTGAGAATTGTGTGAATCTGTTTGGTACTGAGTGCAACACCATCACAGAGGAAGAAACATTCAAAAGGCCCAAGCATAGCGCCGAGCCAAAGGTTTCCAAATTTCTTACACCGACAGATGCATCTGATACTGGCTTAGTAAGTTCGATCTTCAATGTCAAGTTCATCATATATACTATTTGTTTTAATTACTTAATTAGATCCTTGCTAGGATATTAATTTTATATACGCAATTAAGAATTTTGATGTGTAAAATAATTAACTCAGTCCCGTTGCTTAATCAATAGCAGATATGTGCTTAATTAATTATATAGCTGTTTAGACTAGCTACTTTTAGTAAGTATTTTGAGGTTCTAAGTACTAACCGAGAATCTTTAATTTGATTTTTGTGTGTTGAAGTATGTGAGGGACGGATATCAGTGGAGAAAATACGGTCAAAAAGTTACTAGAGATAACCCTTCTCCTAGGGCTTACTTCAAGTGTTCATATGCCCCAAGCTGCCCAGTAAAAAAGAAGGTAAATTTAATTAGTATTAATTAATTAATACTATAGTACCGTCCCTTCACTGTGAATAAAACCAATTTAATTAACTATGTTGACTCTTGATAAAGATTTATATATGAATCAAGGCACAAGACCAAGTTAACTTTAATTGATTTCTATTTTTTAAATAATCATGACCATATATATTTTTATTAATGATTAGGTGCAAAGAAGTGTAGAAGATCCAAGTGTGTTGGTAACAACTTACGAAGGGGAGCACAACCATGGGCAACAACATCAAACTGCAGAAATACTAATGAATTCATCAAGCAAAAGTGAAACACCTAGACCTGCAGTTTCACCCTCAGCCATGAATATTCGGAGTAGTGCATCAGCAGATTCAATTGTAACACTTGACTTGGTCAAGTCAAAAGTGGTTGACATTAATGCGCAAAAGTCATCTCTCCAGCAGTTTCTAGTTCACCAAATGGCTACTTCTTTGACAAGAGATCCTAATTTCACAGCCGCACTTGCTTCTGCCATCTCTGGAAGAATTCTAGATGATACTTTTGTGGGAAAACGTTGAATTATTAAGAGATATATATGTATTTCACTGATGAACGTATGTGAATTTTGTCACTTTGCTTCGTTTTAATATTTAATAACAGCTATAGTCATGACGAGTAGTATTCTATGCAGCATATATATTTATATTTTACAAGTAAATTTTATAAAAACAATATATTACATATTTACACTATTAATTCTTACAATACTTCCAATAGAAGTAACAAATAACTAAGATAAATATTACTTATTATATTTAATTTTACAAACAAATTAAGTAGTAGTAGTATATTATATATTCAAAATATTATAAAAATTAGTGTAAAAATAATATATATCCTATGCAAAATATAGTTTCCTTTTTAGAAAACCAAGATATATGTGTGCCTCACAAAATTATATCATAAAATAATTTGAAAGCATATTCAATTAATATGCAATATATTATACAAATACAATGTTATAATCATCAAAATAAAATCATTCTATAGTTTCAAAATTTACATACAGATTAGTAGGCGATCAATTTCTGATTTTAAATGAGTCGAAGTCATATTTACAACAATTGTATTCGAATGGAAAGAAGATAGAAATAGGAAGAAAAAAGGGAAGAGTGAAAGAAAGAAAGAAAAAAGGTGGATATATATTTACAAATACCCTTGCAACAAGAACTCAACGGCAGTATAGCATGATTTATATATGACGACTTCCGTTAGATCTGGGCCGTTGTTTTATAAAGATGCCTAGATGCTCGGCAAAAAAATAAAAGTAAAAATATTTAAAGAAGTTTAATTGATTGAACATAATAAAATGAATTATTATAAATCTTACCACACCTTTTGATTCCTATGAATAAAAAAAAAAAGAAACACAGATTAAAATGAACGATATTTTTATAAGTACAATTTTATCCAAATTTAATTTATAATAAATTGTTGTGAGCACGAGATAATATGTATTATTATGAGTGCCGATAAATATTCTTAACAAAAATAGGGTAAATTGGACAAAAAAAAGATGAGAGATCTGAAGAAAAAAGATAAAATAGAAAGAAATCACTAGTGTAAAATATGAAATTTAAATCAGGTTTTTAGATTGGTTTTCTAAAATATATGCGGTGAAAATAAGAGTTGGAAAAAAAAAGTGAATGAATGATCATAATTTTTCTGAATATTTTGAATCCGGGTATATGTATATTAAAATGGAGTAGTCGAGTATCCTAGGTAAAGTCCTAAAGATACCTAAAATAAACAAAACAAATTGACACTATCCTCTTGCAAGGATGGTCTAATCCGCACACAAGTCCGTATCGTGTGTAACCCAACAAGAGGTTAATCCTTATTCAAAAAATTATTAAGAAAAGGGGGTATATAAATTAAAATGTTCATGTTAGTATCACGTTATTACTTTTTTGTAGAGCAAATAGTTTAATACACTAATAATGTAATGTAAAGAATTTTTATATTTTTTATTGAATCGCAAATTGTTATGAATAATTATAAGTTTCTAAAGAATTATATATAATAATTATCTTATAAGTTATATATATAACATAATTTCTAATTTTTTTACAAAAACATAACAATGTTAAAGAGGAGACGGTTAGATATTTTGGGCTCGTTAATTGAAAGAAAGCAGGTCGCATGTAGCTCTTTAAGTAACTTATTTTATGTTGACCAAAAAGAAAGTAAATTATTTTATTGTATTTTACAAAGTGGATTTGCTCATGATTTTACAAAACTCAAAAGTCCTTTTTACCTACCATAAACCGCTTTTTGATGTGTTGTTTATAGTTGTTTTTGGCTTTATATATAGACTAAGTCACAACTCAGTTTTATACGTAAAAAATGATTTTTTTTAAAATTTTACCCATGACTTCAAAAATGACACTTAGTTATGTAATTAACACTTCTGCTGCCGCGCGTTGATGCATATGATAAAAAGTCTTAGTTTACAACAAAATATTCTAAACGATTTTATTGCATGACTTCTAATATTTAATATAAATGTTTTTAACAAGCTAAAAGAATGAATAAAATTGAAAAGCTAATCTAAGCACGAGATATGCTGAAGATCAGCAAAAGTTTACATACCCAGTAAATTGGCTGCATAATATATATATATATATATATATATATTATATATATATATTGACAAGTTGTAGTTTAACGAAATTGCTTTAGTTAATCAGAACACAACTACCACACACAACATACATAGGTGCCTATAATTTGCATGAGCATTTGGTGTTCCTTTTTCAGTATTTGGATTAATCATCCCCCCATCATGCATGGTGACTTCACAAGTCTTGGAGTTGCAGCTTTAAATTCTGTCAAGCATATATGATATGATATATATATCCTTAACCGCTATGTTAATTTATCTTGAGTTCATGAGTTTTTACTTCCACTAATTAAGTTTCACCTCAACAGTTCCGTACGTGCCAAATGAGAGTTGAAGTTTAGGTCTGTTGTACGTGCCAGTTTTACATATGGTTTGGGTTTGGATTGTATCTTCAATGAATGTTGGCTCTGTGCCTCCTTTCTTTGTAGCATAACTATAAAAATAATATAATTAAGAACCAGCCCCCAAAACTCTTCCAAAACATAATTCTGAAAAGACACCCACTTGAAATGTTGAACCTGACCAAGAGTAGAACAAAAACTCCTTCAAATGTGTTGAACTTGACAGAACTGTGTCTCAGAGCAAACATATATCAGTCCTAGATTCCATATTTAAACTTTTTTCTATAAGTGTTTATGAAGAAATTTATGGAAACAAGACCTATTTAAACTTTGTTCGCTTTGCTTTAATCCATAACCATGTTAATCTCTATTTTGACCACCTCCATCATTGCTGAAATCCAACGTTTTGGTTGCGTGATCTCCATATGTAGTCTAAATCATCAAATAGCAAAACATTTCTTTACACTCCTTACTGGGCAGGCAATCCCAAAAACTGAAAGAAAGTGATATTTGCAATTATTATGAAACGTGGAAGTGATTCCCACCCACCTCAAATATTCCATCCAAACTAGAGAAGTTTTAAAACACAGGAAATGAAGATATGAAAATCCAATTAATAAGTTACAGAAAAATGATAAGAAATTGCTATCTTAATTTCTTTAAAACGAGTGAGATTTAATGATTCTTGCACATTGTTTTGATTGGTGTAAAAATAGAGGCAAAATAAATACAGAAGAGGGAGATTATTTCTTTGTGAAACTTTTTTTAAGAAAAATCCACCCCCTCAAGTAAGAAAAATGGGACCTGGGAGGGAGAGGGAGATAAGAGTTACTTTTTTTTGTTTTAGTTTTTATAAAAATTAAATAAATCTTTATAAAATATAACGATTTAAAAAATTAATTTTACGATATAAAAAATAGAGCAAAATTTTTAATACTTTTGGATTAAATGTAACTTTTTAATCGGTATTAAAAAATTATATAATTTTTTAAATATTTTATTTTAATTCTTTTTATTTAATTCATTTTTATTATTTTCCATCTAAACAAAATATAATATTAATTGTCAAATGGTGTCAACACATAACTGCTCAAATAGTAAAAATATATCTTTAGAAAAATGATTAGTGAACACTTCTACTCTAAATGATAACCACGAGAGAAATTAAGAAAAGAGAAAAAAAAGATATATATATATATATAAATATAAAGAGAGGAATATATATATATATATATATATATATATATATATATATGGTAAGAGAAAGTAGAGAAAAATAATTATAATTAAGAGTGTTTAAAGTGAGGAGGTGTCATCCAATCGATACACATATTTTTAATGAATTTATATTCTTTACAAGTAAAAAAAAAATATTAACAAGAGGAATATACTACTATCTATCTATCTATCTATATATATATATATATATATATAATACTTAGAACAAAAGCTTGATTAAATTTTAACCTAACATTGCTTTAATTAACTATACAATCATTAAGACCAATACTTTCAACAATTTTATTAAGAAACTACGTACATTAGTAAGACGGATATAATAATCAAAACTTTAATATATAAATATTCATGTAGCCTTCCGTTCTCTGTATGCTCTTAATTAATCTTATGCATATTCTCTTCTCATCAAGTGAAACGTAGCTTTCATTCAAACCCCACAATCCAATCACGTACATGAATTCCTAACACAATTCACTTTAATTATGGGACCACTATGTCTGTTCATGAGAGTGGCATGTTTACTATGGCACTAGCTAGCTTGTATTCAAAGATTAATTATCTTGTATAGGCCTTAATAAACAAAATATATATGCCGGCACACGTAAGATTATGTTATGGCAGCACTGTCATCATGTGTGCGTGTATTTTTATTTCAATTAGATTTTTCAGGTATTGCTTTTTTGTATATATCTTGTCTCGTGATTCTAATCTAAATTGCAAATTTTGGTTCAAAAAAAGTATGGCAGATTTTTCTTAATTAGCTGAAAAGCGATCAACGTTAGTAAGTTACTACTAAATTCATGTGTACCACTACCAGTAGATAGACAGGAGTAATAAATTTGTTGCTAAAGTTGTATATAAATACTGATAAATTTGGTTTCTAATATTATAAAAAGCTGAAATTTTTAGGTTTCAAAACTGCCATTTAGTTTAATTTCTTAAATTGAGATCACCAAACAATCCGACTCTTGGCATCATAAAATCAATAATTTTAATCAGATTTTGAATTTGACATTCATTATTAATTAATTTGGTATTTGAATTAATTTGGCAATCGTAAGTTGATTAAAGTTAGGAATTAAATTAATTGGTATACTCAACAAACAAAGTCAATAATTACATTAATTGATGTACATCAAATTGAAAAACCAAAATGACTACAGATCAAAGTCAAGGATTAAATTAGCATACCCTTAATTTTAAAAACTAAAATGAGTAATAATTATACAAAGAGTAAAATTCTTTTTTTCAAAATCAAGGATTACAATGACTTATCAATGGGATTTCAAACCTAATTTGATGGTTTATTCAATAGTTTGCCTTGGGGTTGGAAGCTATCTCTAACTCTGATCTTCACGTAAAATAAAAACAATAGTCGAGAGAGAGAAATGAGTTTATGTATATTTTAAGTACTTGGATTTTCTTTTTATTTTCTTTGAAAAGAATTATCTTAATCTTTTAGCTACTTTAAAATAAATTAAGTATATTATTCTATCTAGTGTACAACAAGTCAATATATCTTTTTTCTATCTTTTTTGGCCCACTTTTGTTTTGTTTTTTGGTCTTGCTATTTACTAAAGGAGTGGTCTGAGACCAAGTAAAAAGCGTGTGAAATGCAATATCATATCGCACAAATGGAACTTTTGCACCAGTTTCTGCAAATGCCCGCAGCTGACCAGTAGTGACATGTTGGGACCATTAGACACTTAATTAAAGTTCAAATCAAAGGCATAAAAGAATTGGCAGGTTAATTTGACGTACGTTACAAGGTGTATATGTTTTCTTCTGAATTTTGTTTTATTAATATTACGGAGTTACTTCCTTTCTTTGCTATTTATGGTTGTATGAGCATATTCTATATATGATTTTATATAGGAAAGTTATGGCTGGTTGGTCAATATTGCATATACGTGAGTTTATGCCTATCATTTTGAGAATGACTTTGGTCCATATCTCCTCCTAAGTCCTAATATACCATAAAAGACAGCCGGTCCTATTAGCTAGTTCCAACTTTTTCGATATATATATAAATCCAATTGTGATTGTGATGATAGGAAGTAGCTAGTGCCTAGTGGTGGTATATATCAACAATATTCCAATATCAACGTACGTACGTTCACATGCAAGACTGGTCAAATTTAACTTCATGTGTAGTGTAGATGTGGTCACTTTGTAGCTTCTAGATTCACCCATTAACTCAACCCTACTTTCTTAGTTGGGACTGGATTTATTGTAATCACTTTTTTTTTCCAACTCGAATAAATTACACTTACATTCTATAAGATTTTATGAAATTTCACAAATTTTCTTTACTTTTTTAATGTTTATATCAATTTTGCATACACGGAGACACAATATAATGTTTTTCAAATAACTAAGAAGGATTAATATATATATATATATAATATAAAATAATGTATTATAATATTTTTCAAACTATTAAAAAAATAAGTGTAGATATAAAAAATATATGAAGAATTTGTGTAATCTCAAAAAACCTAAGGCGTAATTTACTGTTAAAATTATTATAGGATAATTTGATATATAACTCAAATTTTAAATTTGTATTTTAAGTTAGATTATATAACATTCAAATAAAAAATTTATTATAGAAAATAACAAATTTATTATACATGATTGTAAAGTAATTTATTATATTATCAATCAAATTAAACTTTTAAAGAAGTTGATATTGTTTACATAATAAAATAAGAAAATGGAATTATAATAAAAAATATTTAAATGTTTAAATCAACGTAAAATTTATTTTTTTTCAAAATTTTCTTGGCCTTTTTTTTCTAATCCATTTTCTAAGTTTTAATTTGGTGTTCCTTCGCTTTTTTTTTCTTTTTAATTTTTAATTTTACTAATATTTCTCGCACCGTCGCACGGGTCTTTGTAATAAAGTGTATATATATATATACATATATATATATATATATATAATTAAAATAAGAAATATATGATAGAAGATACCAAACTTAATATAAATGATAATCTTTGAGTAGAATTTTTTTTTAATTTTTTATAAATAAAATATAATAAAATTATTAAAAAGTTAATATTTTCTTAATTCAACGTAAATTTTAATTTTTTACACTTCTTTTGAAAATTAAAAAATATTTATATAAAATAAATTTAAAAATATATATTAAGATTTCTTGAAATATAAATTAAAAATTATAAACAAGTGTCAGATGAAAATATATGTTTATAAAATTTTTAATAGTATCAATTTTAGTTTTTTAAAAGCTCAAAAATTTCTATATTTTTTATGCTATTTAGGACACTGGATAATTAAATATTTTTTTTTTTCAAATTTGAGAATAAATTTAAACTTATAAAAAAAATTGCTTATGAATTTATTCATATAGTATTTTAAACTTATGCTTATTTCCACAAATAAACACAGACAACATTTTTATAAATCATAAAGTTAAAAAATATGACCTTTGCAACCAGCCTGCGAGTTTCTCCTTAAAAGGACATGAAAAACTCAAAAATGTTTGGGTAAAACAAACACTACTTAGGTTTTTCATTATCATTGTTTAAAATAAAATGGATTAAAACTGAAAATGATGAAACACATTTTATTTCATTATGTTTAATAATCTGTTTTTATTTTTTTCTCTCCAATTTTTTATGCTTGAAAAGAATAGCCATTTTTTTAATATCATTTTAAAAAGTATTAGAATTAGGGATGTGCTTCGTCTCTGTCCGAGTCAAAATTTTGATAAAACGGTGTTTTATTTAAATACAAACTTGACCCAATTAAGAGAGAGAGCAGTTGAACTGGAGCGGAGAGAATCCACGTCCATCAAATTAGCAAGCATGTTTTTGTGCTTACATTTTCAATACGACTAAAAGGAAAATATTTTCAATCCAGGAGACAATTTTGACCAACTTATTTTAATAAATAATTAGTGCAGTGTATGATATATGTGCGTGTGCAATGATTCAAACTCATTTGTTTGTCACTTAATTTAATTGATTGGGCATATTTAATTTAACAACATCAACATCAACATCAACAGCACCTTTAACCTAAATTAATTGGGGTCGGTGATAGATGAACCCAATGATAAATCGAAAATAAAGCAAAAGAGAGAAACAGAGTTAAAATAAAAGAATGGTGAGAGGAGAAGAGAAAAGAAGAAGAAAAGAATTAAAACAGGGAACAACTGGAACATAGAACTACTAAAGGGTTTAACCCTCCATCAGACTTATAGCTTTTCTCCACTCCGTCCTAAGACATACCGTCCGCC
>PYAF01002670.1:735776-749297 GCA_007407185.1 Glycine tomentella | reverse complement strand
TAAGGCAAAGAGATAAGGACTAAGAGCTGAACCTTGGTGGACACCGACCGTGATAGGGAAATACCTTGATGTTCCATTACAAGCTTTCACACATGTGGTAGCCCCATCATACATATCTTTGATTGCATTAATATACTTTAATGCTACCTTTTTCTTCTCAAGAGTCCACCATAAGACTTTCCGTGGGACTCTATCATATCTTTGATTGGGCATATTTAATTATAGATTAAAATATATTATTCATCTCTCTAAACATTTTAAAATTCAGTTTTAGTTTCTCTAAATTTTTTTTGTCTCTCTCTAATTTTGAAATGTCTACTTAATTTTAAAAAATGTATTTTAAAAATAGAGAGACAAAAAAATTCAAAAAGACTATAAGTGAAAACAAATCCTTTTCTTATATGCTCTGAGCCAGGAGATTTTCTCAGCCAGAACAACCATGCTTTTGAGTGATAGCAGGAAGTTAACTTTCTTTGCCTTCCTGGAGAACTAATTATGTTGCAGATCTCATTGCTAACATAGTACGTGGAAAACAGTTTTGTTAGGAATTCAACTTTGAATTCCGAGAAAATAAACGAGTAAAAAAAAGGTCTCACATAAAACGAATAATGGACAAGTAAAGTAAAGACTTTATAAAGTAAAAATCACTTGTGAAATATACGTCATGATGCATTTTTAAAAAATTATGACTATCAAGCTTAAATTTAATTTTATTTGTTCAGAGAATCAGAGTTAAAAAAAAAATTTAGCTTAAAATCATGTTTTTAACCCTATCAGATTTAGATTTTTGAGTAACGATGGAAAATAATTCCTTAAAAAATAATGCCGTGAAAAGACAATAAAAAAGTGCAAATTTACTATACAATTAATAGTTTAAGATGCAAACGGAATTGAAGCTGTTACTTTTGCTTATCGCAAGAATATGATAATGCGTGTATGTTTTGTGTAGAAAGAAAATGTTCTCAGTGTTGAATATCATACTTATCTCGTTTTATAGGTTTCCCTATGTTTAACAAACAAACAATGCTAGGTCAGAGCTGTGTTCTCGTCGACATCAAACCTGTTTGATCTTCCATCTTCATGAAACACATCAAATGAACTATATTACATGTAACTGATCGATGATGTATGTAAGGTGATTAAATTAGAGGGAATATATAAAAATAAAATATGGATAGAAATTATGCATAGTAAATATTGTCAACGTGCACTTTTTTTAAAAATATATTATTATTAGTTGAGATTATTTGAAAATTATAAAATTGTATATGTTTCATTCTTTATTTAATAAGTTCTCACACATAATTTTATATTTTTAACGAATAATAAAAGATATATCGAAATAAATGTAATAAAAAAACCTGTTTTTAACCATCATCTCAAAACACATGGCAAATTCATTTTTATTGTATATTTTATGGATTTAGTTTATCTTGGATGTCCCTAATGTTGGTATCCTTATTATATAAGGGAGGAGAAAACGTAAGAGAGTAATTTAACAAATGAGAGACTTTTTAAACGAGCTAAAAAATAACTTCTAACTTGATTAAATGGACTCTTTTAAAGGTTAGAAATAAATGTTGTAGAACTTTTTCTTATTGAGTAAAAAAAAAACAGATACTTTTTTCTTACAGTGTTTGAAATCAATGAAACATAGGAAAAAAATATTATAAAGTTAAAATCATTCTTTTCTTTATTTTAAATTTTGTATGAAAGAAACATAAAAAATAAGTGAGACTCAATATTTTTTTATAAGACTTTTGAGGAGTTTATAAACTCCTTTAACTAGTTTATAATTTTTTTTACCAAAAAAATTTATTAAATACACGAACTTATTTTAACAGTTTGTTTTAATAAATTTCTTAAAATATCTTATAAAAAATAAACTAGGACTTTAGAGGAGGCTACTCCAATGCGTAAACATTTCTTTCACGCCGCAAAGGGAATTTGTACAGGACCGGCCAGCAAGCAAATGAAACAAGCACTCACTACTGCATAGGGTGGATTGTTCTCGTTTTAGCATCTGGCCTAATGCCTAAAGGAATATTTCTTCAATCTTCATATGTGTTTTATACATTGGGTTGTGAACTGTGACTCTATGACCTGAATTAATATTAAAGTTCCAAATTTATTGTAATAATGATTGGAATTATATTTTAGTAGCTTGATTTATGTAGACCGTTGAATTGAATGTATACAATTAAGATTCTTGATTGGCCGAGGGAACTGTAGACAAATTAGAAGTAATGAATTTTCTTCCAAAGGGGGTTACGTCATTGGAATGACATCATGCATGCTGCAATACGTTGAAGAATTAGATTGAAAATGATTGTTCTCAACAATTATCACTATATTCTATTTCTAATTGTACACGTGGATTTGAATTGGACGGTTATTACCAAGAAGAAGAACTAAGAAGTTAGATCAACTCCGCTCCCTTTACACGTGGTTTTTCAAGGAGAAAGAAAAATTGAAGATACTTAACAGTACTAGACAAAAATTCGAGCATCCACCCCACGTATGGATAAGTTGAAATTCTTCAATCCACCTTTTCTCTATTAATTATATTCCATTCTAATAACATATATAAGGTCCCCCACCTTTTCAATTAATTAAGAACAAGTTGAAAGATTTGTTCTACTTCTCATAATATATTCAAGCTTGTTCAATTTCAAAGTAGCTAGCTAGCTCCCATAATGGATCAAGAGGTAAAGCTAAACTAATTAAATGGGCTTCTCCTTTGCTTCACTTTGCTTTTGACTCGTTTTTATTTTTTATTTTTTATATATGTAAATATGAATAGGTAAATTTTGATTTGTTTAGGTATATAGAAACGCTTGAAGCGAAGCTGCAACGTGTGAAGGAGAATAATCGTACCCTAAGAGCAATGCTGGAAACTCTGAGCAGCAAATGCGAGAAGCTTCAGTCTCATCTTCAAGAGATCAATAATGAAGAACAAGAAGTGAGCACAAAATCAGACCAAAGTGGATCTGTATTATTAGCTAGAACCGATTTTTCCATAGCACAAAAGCCATCACAAATCTTTGTTAAAACCCACCCCAAGGACAATAGTTTGGTATGCCGTATGCCTATTAATTAATTACTTGTGATTAATGCTCAAATACTGTCATGAACTTCATACATTGCACACAAAATTTAATTCCATTGGGAATATATATAGATGGTAAAAGATGGTTATCAGTGGAAGAAGTATTGACAGAAGAAGGTTACCAAAGACAATCCCTCGCCTAGAGCTTATTACAAGTGCTACCTGGCTCCTAGCTGCCCCATCCAGAAAAGGGTATATATATTTTCATTGATTATCTTTTATCATGGTTCTCATTCAGCAAAATTGTAATACACCAAGTTTTTTCATGAGTATGATTACAAGAAAGCATGCATTGCCATTGTCACAGGGTTTTTAATATTTGTGATTTTTTATTAATTATTAATTTTTGTTAGTAAAAGAAATTTGAATTCACGACATTTTTATCTTTTCTTCTTCCTTCAATCACCAAGACAACCTTATACCTCCTTTTAATATTTGTGATTAATTTGATGAGCTAACATAGTGGTCTAACTTAAAACCATTATATAATTACATGTTTTAGGTGCAAAGAAGCATACAGGATAAGTCTATCCTTGTTGCAACTTATGAAGGAAAGCACAACCATGGCGTTTTTCGTGATTTACTTAAGCCATCATCTTCTATACCAGAAACCTCAATAATGGATAATTATTAACCTATGATAGTCATGCCAAATGACAAATTAGATACTATGAACATTGACCTTTGTCTATGTAATCGATCTCAAACAGATATAAGACTTTGTGATGATGTTAAGAAACAGAACGACCGTGGCAGCAACAGCAACAGCAAAATTGAAGAATATGTAAGTTCTCTAGTCAAATATCCTGACTTCATCATGCCATTAGCTGAAGCAGTTGTCCACTCCCTCAATAGCCAGAGTTATAAGCAAGTGGATCTTAACCTGAGTTTGGGTCTTTCAGAACCGCACTACTAGTGACTGCACCTCCACAAAAGCATGTGTTTAAAGGAATCAAAGTACTAAAGCAAACAGAGTCTAGCTAAATGCATATGAATATAGCTAGAGTTTTTTCATCTTGTGAGAAAAAATTAAGAATGAAGTAAACGCTACTTGTAAAAAAACATGTTTATCCTCGAGAGTCCATCACAATTTTGTCATTATTAAAAAACACATCAATAAATTAAGAGAAAAGGATGTATATAAATTACTCTTGATCTTGACTCATAGGACTTTTTGATTACCAAAACACTACTTGTAGTATATAATCGTTAAGTCAGAGATGATCAGCTGAAACAAGTTGTGCACACAGTATTACAATTCAGGACGTGTAAAACACGAGTAGATTAGGTGCCTCAGTCCTTCCAATAGGACAAGTTTGGTGATGATGACCAAAGCAGATTTTCTTTTTACAAAGAAATATACTAATTGTACTTCGAGCAAACTCTTTCATATGAAAGCAATCGCTCATATGTGAATAAAAGAAATCGATCATATATGTTTTGAACTTCTGAAAGATCACATGATCATTATCTGAAATTTTACTAAGTTGTCCACGTAGACCAACAGCACAAGCAAAGAGCAATCATTAGTTTTGTTTGGATTTTACAGGTACAGTAGCTGTAAAATTTATAGCACGAATAGTACACCAATAAATAAATCAAAATATAGCACTAATATAATCGTGACTCTAATATATACGCATCACATATTTGCAGCGAACAATAAATAATAGTCCCGGGAATATTAATTACTCACGTCTGGGTGAATTGGTAGAATTTTATAATAATAATAATAATTATTTTTTAAATTATAATTTTCATCTTTTTTTTTTTATTTCAAATTCGGGAGTTGGTTTATCTATTTCTATCCTTTATTCATATACAAAGTAATAAATTATTAAAATACTTATTTTATTTAGTTAATTACATTAATATTATTTTATATGTATTATTAGTCAAGATTTATTATTATTTTTAAATTATCAAAAATTATAAATTATAAAAATATTTAATATATAATTTTTTAAAATTTATTTTATATCATTTTATATTTTAAAATATTTAACATAATTAACAACAAAGCAAGTGTGTTAGTGATTTATTATTTTGTTTATAAATAAGTAAAAAATCATGAGTTTAATTCTTATTAAGAAATTTTTTATTTTTTACTTTATTTAATTTTTTCACATAAGTATCTAAAATTATAATTTAACCTACTTTTTAAATAGAACAAAACTATTGTTTAACCTTTTAAAATAAACTTAGTGTTTAACCTAAAATGAAGTGGAAATAAAAATAAGGGTAAATAATCATTTTCGTCCCTGAATGTGTAGAGCATTGATAAATTATCTCCGAAAGATGAAAATTTAAATTTTAGTATTGGAAAGTGAAAAAATGTGACAAATTCATGCATCTGTTAACTTAAGTCTGTTACCATTAATGAAAGAACTTAAGTAACACATTTAGGGACGAATTTGTTAACGCTCTATATATTCAGGGATGAATATTATTATTTATCCAAAATATAATATAATTTTCATTTTTTCTTATTTTTAATCATTATAAGCATAATATTACAATAAACACTTAAAAATAGAAAAATAAACATAAATTAAAACAAATATAATAATAAACATATATTAATTAATAAATATAATCTATCTATTGTTTTAAAATTTATTTTAAACAAATGCCTTAGAAAGATAAACCTTGGCTAGAGTCCTTTTTTTGCCATGCTAGTCATATATAGGCTAGAGTCAAACTTCAACATATTGGTAATGCTTTAGTCCAGATCCCGGGTCAATAATCGGAGCTGGCCTATCTGTATCTGGAGTTCGTAGCCATTGGGCTTTGACCCAATGTTCTGGTTTGCTCCAATAGCCCTCACTATATATTATTCTAATAAAGTAATGTTCTTCCCTATAAAAAATAATGCAATGTTCTTTATAAATTAATAATTAATAAATTATAAATAAAATAAAACCACTACATTCCAACAGCTAAGAACTACCGATAAAACCACGAATCAAGCAAAGTGCCTCATAATAATTGGTTTAACATGTTTTTATTCGACTATTTTATATTTCATTCACTTATTTTTTTAATACAATTATGCTTTGCCATTTTTAATGTTTGTAATGGCTATGACGTCCCATGAAAACACGTATTGTAAAGAGGTTTATGATAATATTATTATATTTATAAATATTGTATTTCATATTTTTCAAAAGAGTTTATCAACTAACACAAATAGAAATGTATGTTTCACAAGATAAGGGTCCTCGCTTTGATTTATTTATCAAGACTATTCTATGCACTACATTACCAGTACTAGCTAATCAAAACCACCAATACAATTATTCATTTAACGAAACCTCTAATACCTAAACCAACATCCTCCCCCGTTTATATACAGCCAAAGTAAACAGCATACCAGGAACATCTTGGATGGTAGGTAGAATATGCACTAAAATTATTGAGCCTTCTGAATTCTGATAACCACTAATCAAGTTGTTGAATGAACAGTAAACAATACATTAAATCTAAATAATAACTACAAACTATGAAATCTATTTTTCAGAAGAGGAGCTTTTGTTAGATATTTTCTTTATTTATTTATTTAACTCATTTTATTTTCCTTTTTTTTTTGTTTGCTTTGTTAACATTCATTCTTACAAGTGTGCTTAAAAAATAATATGATTAAATAAGATGAGCTAAGACGATGGATGGTCCGATAATAAATTTAGAATAGACTCTAATATCATTTTAGAATGTAGGTTTAGACTTAATCTCAAAAACTAGTTCAAAAAGTGAGAAATATTTTTTATTTATACACTATTTTAATATTATCTCTTACCATAGGACTTGACTATTTTTTCAATAGTTATTAATAATTAATACGGGAATGTAAATGAAGGGACAGATAAGGAGAACAGAAACTCAAGTTTTCCCTCCAAAATAAAAAAATAGGCTCCTCAGAGTGACCTTCGAAGTTGAATCGATCGTTATCAGTTATCACCAACGAATTTAATGTCAATGAAACAAAAACACGCCTTCTTTAAATCCCCAAATCTTAATTTCTGTCCCTTCTCTCACTCCCACTCCGTCCATCGCCGTTTACGCGTCGCGGATATTCTTCTCGCAGACGAAGATCACGACGGCGACGCCGTTGATTGAATGGACGGCGTCCGAGAAACACTGTCGATCAAATGCTTTTCGCCTGGGAGGCTCGTTGCTTCGCTGCTCGCGCCGCTGAGGCCGACCAAGGGTCTCCGACTCCAGCAACGGCGCCAGAACGAGACCGATGATTTGGAGGCGCCGTCGCCGTCGTCGCCGACGAAAGAACTAAAAGGCAGCGGCGATTCGAGTAAGAACCACCCGTGTCTATTTGCGATTTAATTTTGTTTATTGAGTAATTTAATAATCTTAACCTCAAAAGATACCTAACTGTTACTGCGTGTGCTTATAGTTTCTAGTGTCTTTATCAGGTTTAATTTCCTAATTAGTTCTTAATTGTACTAGTATTTGACCGTGTTGTTTGGATTTGCTCTTGATTATGGCAAGTGGTTAGTATTATAGATTGTATCTTTATGTAGTGCTATGTGATTAGTGTATTGTCTCAAATGTTTCATGTGAACACAAGTATTTATGTTTATTTAAAGTTTGAAACCTGTTGTTCTCTTCCAAATAATGTTATATTATATTCAGACATCACTTATGTATAATATCAGGTTCAGCCATTACTAAGTTAGTATGTGTATGACAATAGAAATCTTTCCATAGTTATTTATGATTTTCCTTTTACTACTGAAATTCTTTTCTGACTTTTTTGTTTTTGGAATATGAATTCTACAGATAATCAGATGTACGAGAAACTAATGTTTGCTTTTCTTTTAGTGATGAAAAAGGCAAAATTGTTTTACACTTTTACTCTTTCATTGACTTGTTCCTTTCTTTCTCTCCATACTTCCACCGCTTCTCTTTTTCTTCACCCTCAGTTATTGTAGTTAACTATATGATTTTGTTGATGATCTGCAGCAGGACAGTTACATGAGAGTGATACATCTTTTAAGCTAGGGGTTGGTTGTGGTTTGCTATATCTGATTGCAGCAAGTAAAAATGAGCTCGGCAAGATGGTTGAGCTGCGGAAAGAAATGGAAATGCTCCTTCAAAATGCGAAAGGGGAACTGCAAAGTAAAGATTCACTTCTTAAGCCATTGAAACAAAGTGATGCACTTGCCCTTTCCATAACTGATATTCAAGAATTTTCCAGCTCTATTAGTCATCTTTCTATTCATTCGAATATACAATATGTTCAACCAGAGTCAAAGAGCGATATGGTTCCTAATCGGTTTCTGGAATATAACACGAGCGAACAAGGTGAATGTGCAGAAGAGATAAATGAGCTCCAGGCAGAATTTGAATTTGAGTTACAGCGGTTGCAGTTGTATTTGGACGGAGAAGCTGGATTTGATGATGCACAACAAGAGGGAGTCAAGGTAGATTGTTTTATAGTTTGATTCCTCCTAATTACCTTTTCCTGATGCTGATAGCAATGAACAACTTTGTTTCATTTTGATTGATGATTAATTAACTGAGGGTATCAATTTACATCAGTTAGATCTCAATTAAGTCATTTTCTTCTGTTATTTGTTTCTTTGAGGGATGTGTCAACCAACACATGGTCAGGAAACTATTACATTGTTCGTAAAACTTGGTATGATTATGGGTTGCTATTTGTAACACCCTGTATGCATCCGGTGTATTAACATATTACTTAATCAGATAAGCGCAATAATTAATACAAAACCAATTAATTACCACCACGGAAGCGTTTTCGAAACCATATTTCTTGATTAATTATGTATGGTTTATAAACATAAAACATAACCAAATGTCCATATAACACAATAGCCACAACGATCCAGATAACTCAAAGCATGACAGATAACAAAAATATCAAGAATAGATATAGCAGGAGACATATAAAACATATACATAACATATGCACAAGCATATCTTCCCTCACAGGGGTACACAACAATGGCAATACATTAACCATCAGTCACGGAGCTTTCAAAATACTGCCAAGCAGCTACACAAAGGTTGTCCTTACTAGGGCCTCCTGTCCTAGTACCTATCAGCTCGGCTAGAAGCATCACCTGTAAAACAACATTCCCAACAGAGGTGAGATAAACATCTCAGTAAACTCAGGGTTCTTGGAGGTCTTTCCTCCTCCTGGTTCACTTCCATGACATATGGTATTAAAAATTAACATAACACTAACTTGCCATCACGACTCTCATAAACAATCACAGATATACCATCACACTAAATCGCCATCAGGCTCTCATCAACAAATAACAGGTATATCATCACATCAGTGTCATTCCGTTGGACATCACCAACATCAGGAATGCAACACCATACAACTCAGCATAACTATATGCTCCATTGTCTGAAGAAAACCACTTAGGACTTTACTCATACATATATAACTCTTCTAAGAGAATTTCATCCACTCATGGCAATTTCTCTTAGAGATATAATCTATACATAACCTGATCTGAGGAAGATTATTCACTGAAGGACACTCATTCACTCAGGACTTCACACACTGCCTAAGGGAGATCATCCACTGAAGGGCTCTCATCCACTCAGAACTTTCATCACATACTACCTGGGGAAGATCATCCACTGAAGGGCTCTCATTCCCTCAGGACTCTCAACAACTACCTGAGGAAAATCATCCACTGAAGGGCACTCATTCACTCAGGATTCTCAAACAATGTCTGATGAAGATCATCCACTCAAGGGCTCTCATTCATTCAGGACTTTCAACCACTACCTGAAGAAGATCATCCATTCAAGGGCTCTTATTCACTCTGGATTTCCAACCTCTGCCTGATGAAGATCATCCACTGAAGGGCTCTCATTCAATCAGGACTTACGTCACGTCTACTCTATTCTACTGGCCAGAGAATCTCAACAACCCAGAATACTATCACAGTATGTATATATATATATATATATATATATATATATATATATATACTTGTTCTCAATAACACAGTACACTATCACAGTGTACATCCTACAGGTTCTCAATAACATAGAACACTACCACTGTGTATCTCATAATCATATACCTATTCATCTCGGCATTCACATAACACTATCACAGTGTATATCATAATCATATTCTCATCAATATAGTTCACTATAATTCATAATTCCAATACACATATATCATTATATACGATAACCATTACTCCCTCGGAGTATGGTGGAACACAGTTAGTGGGAACCACTCCCAAGAATAAAAAGCTTACCTGGCAATGCAGTGCTCTGCTATCCAATCCCTGGACTGTGGGTTCTGCCACCGACATCCTTGGTGTCACGCCCTATACAAAGGCACACACAAGCAAAGATCAACAACGGTCCTCAGCCATTTCAAAAGAAAAGAACAATTCTTTTCCATTTAAACCACTTTGTCTTCTATCTTAGAGTTATCAGAATTACTCATCTCATAGGCTACTCACAGACCCTCAACAAGGTCTATCTCGGCCTAATCAAGGTCCTAGAGTCTCCCAAAGACTCTGTATAAATCAATTCAATTGCCTTTATATTCCAGGCCAAATATCAATGATCCGTTTATTTCGCCTCCTGAACATCTTTTGTAAAAGCACTAAGGCTCATGCATGTCATAAGGTCACCAATTTAACCCATATACACACTACTCATGCATATCTCAGAGCCAAAACTAAGCTTTATCAATAATCATATAACAAAGTTCAATTTTCACCAAAACAACCTCCTGAGCATATTTCTCTAAAGAACCCAAGCCTAATTCTAGTCCTAACACAAATGAGTTACTATTCATCCCATTACCAATTTCACAAATCAATCGGTAAAACTTAAGTTTCTTACCTCAAAGCAGTCGAGGAAGGCTAGAGGATCGCTTCTCCAAGCTTCAGCGCCCTTGAATCGCCTCTTTTCTCCTCGAAATCCAAGCTTTGTTAAGTTCTCTAAAGAATTGGATCTCTTCGATTGATTGTTATTTCGAAGAACTGAAGCTGGAATCTTGCTCCTGGAGGGGTTCTAATCAACTTCCATGAAGGATAAGAAATGTTTGGATGAACTATGGAGGAGATATGAAGCTCCAAGGCTCATCAATGGCGGAACAGGGCCAGAGGAAGAAGAAAGGGGGTTTTTGCCCTCAAAAATCGCCAAAATGGCCTTTTATAGGCCCTCAGCACGACTCCTGGCGCCACTCTGGCGCTATCCGCGCCAGAATCCAGAGAAAACGGACTTTCTGGAGCACTTCTGGCGCTAACCGCACCATAACTGGGGCTAATCGTGCCAAATGTCAAATCTTGGCGCTAATCGTGCCAAAAACAGTTAAAATTGGCCTTCAGCTACAGTGCCACGCTATCAGCGCCAGATAAAATAATATTTTTTTTTTTTTTTACAAACTTGGGTTATTATACTATTCTTCTAATACTTTTGTGTAGATACTGATAGATACATGAACCTTTCAAATATCAATTTGAGAATAGTCTCTTCAATCAGTTGAAAGTCAACATCTAGATGAAGCTTCACTGAAAAGTCCTTATACTACCAAATACTGCTTCTAGAATTATGAACTTTATACTATTTTTGCGGCCCTATGCTACATTTCCTTTTCCTGTGCTACTGATTTAAGCTGTCCTTTTTATGCAGGTTGTTTGTAAAATGATTTGATTACACTTGTGTTACTTTTTAGTTTTTACTTCACTTATCAGTTATTAGTTATATTTCAGAATTGCTGAAAACAGGAATTTGCAGGTAACTCTTGAGGATTCTAGTTCAAAAAGCCATAGTTAAGTTTTGGTGAAATAATAATGGAACCTCAAGGAGCAACTTATGATGTATCATTTGGAGTTCCTCCAATTGAACTGGAGAGAAGGTTGCATGAACTGCTTGAAGCAAGACTGGAAGAACAGATAACAGAGCTGGAGTCTGCATTAGAATGTATGACGCAAAAGCTTATTAAGAAAGAGATAGAGGTTACTTGGTGGAAAGACACTACACAATTTATCTCACAACATGTTCCAGAAACTTCTCGGTTCACTTTCCCACTTGATCCTGATATTTCTTTGAAGTTGAGTCAACTTGTAGGATAGTTTTTATGAAAGAATGATGTTGATTAAGCCATCAAAATATTATTATCAGCAGTACAATTTCATGACCTGTTGTTTCTTTTTCTTCAAAATTTTGGTTTAGTCCTCTGGATTAAATAGTGGTTTGGAGGATGATTTTAAATGAGAGAACAGAAATTGAAGGGAGTCAAAATTGTTTTCCGTTGTAGAGCACTACACAAGATGTGTGAAAATTGAAAATGTTGGAGTCTTTTTGAGATTTATTTAGTAAGCTACTGCAGTGAATTTGTTAGATGTAACAAAACTCAAGCTTTTGACTCCCTGCAGCTATTTGTAGACAATCGCATCTATATTAGCTTGTAAGATCCTTATCTTGTTCAAAGACAGTATAATTTTCTTTCACCATAAGCATTGGAACGCAGTTATGAAGTTTGTCATTTAATTTTAAAAGTTTATTTTATATTAAAATATTCTAAGATACTTGAGGCAGTACTATAATAAGTTTATCTCTTTTATTGTGTGCTTAAAATAAGTACGCTTTATGTCTTGATTACATGTGGCAGAATTTCAGTTTCCATTAGCAAAACTTTATATTATAACATTTCTTTTATATATATATATATATATATATAAAAGAACATGAGAATAAATAATATAAATAATAATAATCATCGGGTTAAATCTAATGGACAGTATTATAACCCAATTAAAAAAAGGTATGTGACAGGTATTTTAACTTGAAAATAGGAATATGTAAAATATGAATTGTGTATCACAATAATACAAGAGGTCTCTATTTAAAGAGATCAACTAAAGATAAAGATAACTAAAGATAATAGCTAAAGATAACTAAAGATAATAACTAAAGATAATAACTATCAACTAAAGATAACAACTATCAACTAAAGATAACTAAAGATAATAACTAAAGATAATAGCTAAAGATAAAATCTAAAATATATCTATCTAAAAATATATCTATTTCCAACACTTCCCCTCAAGCTGAGGAATAGATATTAATCATTCCCAGCTTGCCAGTAAGCTCTTGAAATCTTTCAGAGGAAAGTCCCTTGGTCAGAATATCTGCTTTTTGAAGTCTAGAAGGAATATATGGAGTCGTGATCAAACCGCTGTCTAGCTTCTCTTTGATGAAGTGTCGATCGACCTCAATGTGCTTGGTCCGGTCATGTTGAACAGGATTATGAGCTATACAGATGGCAGATTTATTATCACAAAATAACTTCATAGATCCTTCATATCTTATTTTAAGATCATCAAGTATAATCTTCAACCAAAGTAATTCACAAACACCCTGAGCCATAGCTCGAAATT
>PYAF01002670.1:720106-734195 GCA_007407185.1 Glycine tomentella | reverse complement strand
AGATGCACCATCAACAATTTTGTTGAAAGAATTTCCTTGAGAAGAACCATCCCTTCTTGTTGAGACCATAGCAGACCCTTCCACGGTTTTAGAAATAGCAACATCAGATGATGACAGCATGGCAGACTTATCAGATGTGACATTGTGCATCATAACTCCTCGTCGAGTCTCTTCACCTCGAACAATATTGAAAACAACAAAAAGGGATGGTAAAGAATCTTTGCCAAGTATCTGAACCCGAATAGGATCATATTCGAAATTCAACCCTGCAAGAAAATCAAAAATACGCTCATCTTCCACCGCCTTGGTCAAGGCAATAGCATCTGTAGTACATTGCATCTTCAAACTCTGAAATTGATCAAGCTCAGTCCACAATTCTTTCAAAACACCATAGTAAGCAGTCACAGATAAAGAGTCTTGTTTAGTAGAAAAAATTTTATTGCGTAATTCATAACGCGCAACCATATCCTGTTTTAAAGAGTAGGTTGAACGAACAGTTTCCCAAATCTCCTTAGCAGAAGATAAAAACATACAGTGACGACCCACTTCAGGAGTCATCGAATTCCATAACCAAGTCATAATAAGGGAATCTTCATTATCCCAAATAACAAATTAGGATCAGTGGTAGCAGGAGCAAGGCCATCCAGCTGATCAATTTTACCTCGACTCTTGATGGTAGTGCGAATTAGTTGAGACCATGACAAATAATTTGACCCATTAAGTCGATAATTCTGATGTAGAGAAGGAAGATCATTGTGACCAAGTGGGTTCACCACCAACTGTGTAGAGGAACCATGAACTCGCAGAGGAGACTCAGTTCCTGAACTATTGTCAGAACTAGCCATACTATAGAAAATAAATCAAGAACAAGGATTTTTGCACTTAAGATAATAGTAGGCACGGAAGCAGAGCCCTCAGAATCGAGAGCTCTGATACCAACTTGAAAATAGGAATATGTAGAATATGAATTGTGTATCACAATAATACAAGATGTCTCTATTTAAAGAGATCAACTAAAGATAAAGATAACTAAAGATAATAGCTAAAGATAAAATATAAAATATATCTATCTAAAAATATATCTATTTCCAATATTTTACTTTCTCAATTCACGCTGCTTTTCCTCAAGGTGTCTCCCGTTCCCCTTCTCTGGGTCTATCGCTGTTTTGTTTTTTGTATCAGCCCTTGGTCTATTGTTGTAACTCAGTCCTATGGGAAAAGGAAACGAAACCTTCAAAACCCCCTTAGATTTAGGTTCGCTCCTTGCTTCCTTCTCTCACGTGACCGAGGCTCTAGCTTCTCCTTCAATCGATCGCACTCTGGTTTTTTTCCTCTATGGCACCTTTTTCCATCTAATTCGTGAAGACAATTTGCTCAGATGCACGTGATGGTGTAATTCTTCCCCTTGCACATGATGGAGCAGTTTTCAATCCTTATCCTTAATTACATGATTTAACTCCGGCACTGCATTCTTAGAGTCAATTTCTTCAATAGAAAGGTATGTCCCTTCTTCTCGATCTCCTTTAATTGATCAAATATTACCTATACATTGCTGCAGCTTACTTCCAACTTTTTAGTTATTGATTTTGAGGGGGTTAATATAATCATTGTGTATAATTGTAGATATGCTAGAGGTTGAAACATGGTGTTGATGTTGGAGTAATTTATACAATTCATGTTGCTGCTTCCTCAATGTGAAAAATACTCCAATTCAGGCAATGATTGCTGCTCACGGTGTCGGTGACTATGGGTACCAAAGCTAAGGCAATTTTAAAATAACGATCACGATAAAAGAAAAAATAGTAACAATCACATTGACAAAGGTTACTGAATTATTTACCAGCCAATATTTGGAAGGCTGTAGAACAGTAGAACTAGTAATAACAAGCTGCAATGATGAAAGAGAATGTGAATTCTCTAACGTGAACTAGACTCGTGCTTTGAGAACCACAACGAGATGAAGCCTGTGGAAGAAGAGGACATGAATTCTCTAATGTGAACCAGAGTCGTGCTGTGAGAACAATAACGAGATGCGGCGTGGGAAAGAGCTTCGGAATTAGGTTCAAGTTGCACGAAATGGTGGAAGAAAACGTGAAACGGAATGCAAAGTGAGAAAGACTTTAGGAATTACTTGTCACGTTCCTTTTTTAAAATGGAGTTCTAATCCTCACTGTTAGATTTGATTTAATCTGATGCTTATTATTGTTTGTTTTCATATTCTTACACATAAAATAATATTTTCACATGAGTCATTCTATATATATATATATATATATATATATATTCTTTACTTAACCTCGGTAACACATTTCTATTCTTTGTCCTTTTGTATTTTTTATAATAAAACAATAGAATTGGCCCTTGGGGGAATCATACTTGTTTCAATATCTCTGAACCCACATTTATAATGTAGTTTCAATATATTCTTTTAAATGGTTTTAAAAGTCGTTCTTGATTGCTACCAGTACCAGTTACTCCTACATTGGAAGAATAACAATAATAAAGATCGAAGCTATTTTCACAGGATTATTGGAGATTGCTATGCTTTGAGCACGGGATTTCAGTCAGTTTTACTAGAAGATTGGACAATAGAATTGCCCGTAAATTAGCTTCTTGCTTTTCTTTTTCGTGAAAAGTACTGGAATTAGGAAATTCTCTATCAAGATTCAAGTGGAACATTTTCTCACTGGTGATGTTTTTATTTCTGATTCTCTTTTGGAATAAAATCCAGCTTTCATCCTTAAAAAAAATATCCAGCTTTTGAAAAGTACTTATAAAGGAATTAATAAAAGAATTACTGTATAACATTTCATAGAAAGTACAGTAAAAACATTCCACGCATTGACAATCTCTGCCGACTTTTCCCAGAAAAAAAAAATCAATAGTATATTATTATCCTGTGGCTATTAATGAAACGTTCATATTCACGTGAAAACTGAAAAGGAGAATGGAACGAATGGAGGATATAGGAGGGTTTCTTGTTGTGTGGTGACCCAGTCCAGATGCATTGTTGTGGCTGAAACATTACTAATAAATTATTTTCTCTTTTAATTTCTTAATTATCATGACCCTATATAAAGACATAAGACAAATTTTGACTTTTTCATTCCATGTTGATGCATACCATTAATACTACAAATCTACAATATCTTTCCATTTATGAGTCAAACTAATAAAGACATAAATGTTATTACTTGCCGAACAAATAGTGTCAAACATTTGGGTAGCGTTGACCGATGAATTGACCTTGCCGCTTCATACATATTATAAGAAGACATTGTTTTCCTTTGATCTTTTCTTATCAAAAGTTATTTTCCTTTTAACTGTTGTGTTCTTCTCCATTTGTGTTGTGTAGTCCTGAAACAATAACATGATGCTTCGATTCCTAGTGCTGCTTCTTACGTTGGCAAGTTGTAGGGAGAGTAACAAAATGGCGAAAGCAGAGTATAACTATACGGTTGATTCGGCGAGAGCGTCTTTGGTTAGACAAGAAGACACCATCATTTTTGGTTTGATTGAGAGAGCCAGGTTCCCCTTAAATTCTCCAACCTACAATCAAAGTTACGCTTCCATTCCTCAATTTCATGGCACATTGCTCGATTTTCTCGTTCGTGACTCGGAGGCCACTCAAGCTAAGGTGCTTTTTACTTCGCCTTCTCAATTTTCTTCATGTATTGTGTTTTCCTTGGCACTCCAATTTATCAAGTGACTGTGAAATCATGTCAATTGGTGTAGTACTTTACTCAGCTTTTAAGTATCATTATCATTATTATTACTTTAGGCTTCAAACTGGACTAGAATCATCCAAATTTTAAATTGTGCTTGCGGTTTCATGTAGTATATTGTAGACAAGTGAGGCTGATATGGCCACAAGTATGGTCATGGAAATCTCAAAAACCCTAGCAGAAGCTGATATGGCCGCAATTGTGGCTGCAATGCGATCACGGTGATCTCAAAAACCTTAACGAGGCTAATGTGACTATGGAGATCTCTACTTAACCTTAAAAGTTAGTGCTGCAATTGTAGTTGCATATGATTTTTTAAAAGTTTGCCAAAATAATTATTAATATCTAGCTATGGAGATCTACCATTTTTTGTTTTGAATTGACGATATGGTATGTTGCAGGCTGGAAGATACACTAACCTTGAAGAAAATCCTTTCTTCCCAGAAAATTTACCACCTTCGGTTGTGCCACATCACCCCTTCTCACAGGTAATTCGGCAAAAATTATTGCATGATTTGCCACTCTACATAGTTGGTGAGAAGAGTATTTCTTAACGTTGTTTTTAGTTTTTGCATCCTTCAGCCGCTATGATCAACATAAACAATGTCATTTGGAAACTGTACATTGATGAGCTGCTTCCAATATTTGTTGCTTCTGGTGATGATGGCAACTATGCACAAACTGCTGCTACCGATCTTTCATTGTTGCAGGTAAGATTTCCTGTACAAGTCTTTTATGAGTATGTTAAATGGATGACGTTATGCAGAACTATGTTTGTAATCATTTGCCAGTCAAAGCAGTCTCAAATTTCATTTTGGTGAAGTCCTTTTTGTCTCACTCAATGAGATAATTAACTACAACGATGGCCTAAATTAAAGTGACTTTATTCCATTAAATATCTGCAGGCAATCTCTAGAAGGACCCATTACGGAAAGTTTGTAGCTGAAGCCAAATTCAGAGAATCTCCTAAAGGCTATGAGCCTTTAATTCGTGCTAAGGTATATATGTAATGTTTTATCTTAACAATAGTAGTGGCTAGCTAGTGAATGGAGAGAGCTTGCTAGTTAGGTATTTCTTCATCTTTTGGGATCAAATAGGAGCCAGGCTTGTGATTAACGACCTTCATTTCCTTTGAAAGATTAGACAATTGATCATTACCAAGGTTTTTTAAATTGTGATCCACAGTTACAGTTTCATTCATCCCAATTTTCAATATTGCAGTAAATTGTGCACAAACATGGCTTATGCGACCGTAATTGCGGTTGCAGAAACCTCTAAAACTTTGATTTTGTCGTAATTGCATGCAGACCTGTTTTTTAAAACCTTGGTCATTTCATTATATTTATAAGATAACAGGTGCCGCTTGTTGAGTAGTAATGGTATCATCTCTCAGTTTCTACGCTATGATCATATTCAAGCACTATAACTTTTGTTGGTTTTTGACTTTATGCTATTATACGTACATGTAAAAGTTGAAACAGTAAATTAATGTTTGATATTTGCAGGACAAAGAAGCATTGATGAAATTATTGACATCTGAGAGCGTTGAAGAGATGCTGGTGAAGAGGGTTAAAAAGAAGGCCATGGTGTTAGGGCAGGAAGTGAGCCTTGATCGTGATGTCAAGGGAATAAAATACAAGGTTGATCCATCAGTAGTTTCTCTCTTGTACCGGAAATGGTTAATACCCCTCACAAAAAACGTTGAAGTCGAATACTTATTAAGCCGCTTAGACTGAAGCCATTTCAATGCAATCAATCTCTTAAGAAAGGAAGATGGTGTCATTGTAAATTTAAGGCAAAAGATCAGTTTCTTATGTGGTTGTATATTGCTGATTTCTTATGGATGTCAGTTCAGATAATAATATTATATAACCTTTTAGAAAGCTTTACATGTGGTTGGATAAAACGTACGGTGACCATAATATTATGCAAATTATTGAAAATTTGATTCTTGCAAACCATTTGTTCGTTGGATAGCTGTCAATGATTAGGAAACAAGGTGAGTCATGAATTTACAAATTTGAATGGTCACAAACTTCAACCCGTTCTCTACCTCATTGAGTCCAATTAATCATGAAGAAAATTAGCATGAGACGTGTAGTGAGACTATACTTATGGACTCTCCGTGTTATGTGAAGTTTTTCAAGGTATATAACAGGCTTACTCGAACAATGATTGAGGCAACAAAATTAACAAGCTTTCAATAAAGAACTTAGAAATGTGGGAGAAGGAAAGGTGTACATGAGAGAATATGTCCAAGAAGATCGTCTAAAGTATATTTATAAAAGGAAATAGGAGTTACAAGAATTATATTAGTCCACTAACTCATGAGTTGAGGTGAGACCAAGTCAAAGATAATAAAATATCTAATCTTTTTTTAGAGAAGTACTAAATTAATTTAAAATAGTATTTTTAATTAATTAAACAACAATGTTAATCTTTTGATATATCAAACAAAATATCGTCACAAAAAAATATCAAACAAAATATACAATATCCACAACATATTTTAAAACATTAAAGAAATTATTTTTAGAAGAAAAAAATTGTCTAAAATTTTCATTTTGGATGTAATGCATCGATATGACAAGTTTTTTTTTGTTAATGAGGAGGGAAAAAACTCAAAAAAAGAACTACAACGGAATATTGCGGATCAACAGAAGACCCATAACATCCTTTCTCAGCAAATAAATCGATATGACATGTTATATAAACTATATAAAGATTAATGAGACATAACAAACAATGTAATCCTTTAAAAAAATGTAATTGATGTAACAAGTTATATGAATCATCGACATTTGAATGTTCAATTTTTTTACAGCTGAATGTTTAAAGTTAATGCATATAGATAAATAAATATTTAATGAAATTAACATATTATTTTACATTTGGACTAAAATAATCTTATTGAATTTCTTAATTCTTGATGCGTGCACCACTAATATTGAGATATTAAATAATGGTATATTTGAGGAAACAATTAATTAAACTTTAAAAATTTTAAATATCAAAGATTTTGAAAAAGAAACTAAAATATCTCTAAAAATACGAGAAGAAAATAGTAAAAAAAATTAGGGAAAGTTTCACGACCTTTACCGGAATAAAAGCGGAGTGAATGTCTCATTTTTTAAGAGAACGATAATTTATATATGAGTAATAACGTATGAATCATTTTACGTTTTAAATATTTCATCAAATTTTTTCTTCTTATTTTCTTATATATTATAATTTGTTTTTCTTTAGCTTATGACTCTATGAAACATTTTTCCAATTATTATAGAAAGAATAAAATAGAAAAGAAATAAAGTACTAAGTATATTTACCTATAGAGGCATTAAATCAAAGTTAACAAAACTAAATACCTTAAAATGAATATTAATATAAGTAATTATATTTTCACAACTCATCAACAAGTTATTGGGTTAAGTGACTCTAGATTGATTCTCTTAAACAAAGTCTTGTTTTTAAATATTGTAAATGAAAAAAACATGATAAAGAAGAAAAAGACCCCAATAAAAATGATCAATTAGATTTCTTATAGAGATTAGTCATCATTAAAACTAATGAATATTCTACTCCAATATCATGATAATTAAAAATATTTTAAGCATATAATTAATAACTATTTTTTATCTTTTTTTATCACATAATATCATCAATCAAATCAATTACTTATTTTTTGTCTCTTCATTTTTCTCTCTATAAACAACTCAATATTGTCCAAAAAACATTTATTTTTTTATAACAATCCGCACACCCTCCTCTAGTAAATCTTTGATAATTGGTTTAGTTAAATAGGTAAATACACATTTTGATTCCTAAAAATGAGAGGCCGTGTGAGATTGATCCTTAAACAATATGAAAAATTTTAGTTTGGTATTTGAATATGAAAAAAATGTGATATATTAATGATGTCATTATGTTTCATCTGTTGTGACCTATGCCTATATAGCACTTTCAAACTCAAATGTCATGAGAAAGAGTGTTATGTGTGTTGCATAGTCAAATTAATTTACCAACATTATTATCAATGAACTAATTTGTCACTCTTCAAAATAATGATTTTTTCATTTGGAGAGACTAAATTTTATTTTTTCAAATGGTCACCATTTTTCACTTTCAAATACCAAAATAAATATACCAACAAGTTGTTGGTTCTAGTGGTCTTGAATTTAATTCCCTTAAGTAAGGTCTAGGGTTTGAGCCTTGTTGATGAAAAAATATGATTGGAAGGAGAGACCATACTAAAGATGATCAATAAGGGTCCTTACGAAAAATAATCATCAATAAAACTGATGGATACTTCGCACATTTATCATGATATAAAAAAATAGTAAATTACACTCGCATCTCCTATATTTTTCCCAAATTGCACTCGACACTCCTCCTTTTTTGCACCCTATAAAAAATCTCTTAATTACTTAGCTTACATTACACTCAAACCCCCTCCCTCTTAAACACTGTTTAATAATTTAATAGAAATTAGGTACATGTTAGTCATATGACTTTTAATGAAAACTTATATTTAAAATACTCTCATTTTCTTTCTCAAAATCACATATTGGATTTTACAAATTCTCTTATTCTTCAACAACCCCTTTCACCTACCACTACTACCTCCTTCTCCTCCTTCTTCCTCTCTGATGACAGCATCATTTATTCCTCCTCATTGTCGCCCTTGCCCACCAATACAACATATAGGCCGCACCCACTCCCGTCAAAGCAATCACCATTATCATAGTTGCCGTCGCTACAGTCATATTCACCTCCACCGCCTCCTCGTCTCATGCCAGAGCTTCTGCCATCATCACTGCTGCGTCTGGTTCCCTGGACACTGACACCGTCGAGTAAAAGTAATGTATAAAAAAAAGATGGTATCAAGTGTAATTTGAGAAAACGTAAGGAGGTGAGTGTAATTTATTATAACGAATAATTTTGTTTGCTCAGATGCTTCAATTGACGTTAGTTAATGATATTAATAGAAAGAGTTAAAAGTAATGTATAAAAAAAAAGAATATCAAGTACAATTTAATGGGATACGAGTGTAATTTTATAAAAACAATACCAAAATAAATATTTATCCAATTTTAAGTACAGAATATGATAAATGAAAAAAGGTACGAGTACGAGTCCAATTGTCCTTGGCCGAGGACACATGCGTCTTTCTGTTTTCCTTCCAGCGAACGTGAAAGTATTTCACTTCACTTGGGAGTTGGGACATGTGTGAAGTCAAGAGTTGGTGCTTTACCCCATATACCCCTCCCTATCACGCCCGAAGCATTTCATTTCTCTTCCAGCAAATCGAAACGGCTCGCGTTGTTCACAGTCACACTCTCACTCACACTCACACCAGTGTATAGAGATTAGAGAGAGAGAGAACCCTAAACTAATACCCTAAACTTCCATTGCAGCAAGCAAATGCATTGATCGATCTGCATGGGTCACGTAGGTTCCAGCAAGGACGGCACCAAGGCGGGGCCGTCCGCCGCCGCGATGGACATCGACGACGACCTCGACCTCGACCTCGGCGACGTTGATCTCGACCCGACCAACGCCGAAATCCTCGAAGAGCTCGGCGAAGACATTGTGAAATACTGGTGCAAGAAAGCGTCGATCCTCTTCTTCGACGAGTACGGTCTGATCAGCCACCAGATCAACTCCTTTAACCATTTCATCCGCACCGGCCTCCAAAAAACCTTTGACTCTTTCGGAGACCTAGTCGTAACGCCCGGGTTCGACCCTTCCAAGAAGGGAGAAAACGAACACTTCCGTTACGCCTCCGTTAAGTTCGGCAATGTGAAGCTCGATAAACCTATGTTCTGGGGCGGTGAAGGGAACGCGCAGGAGTTTAAGATGCTTCCCAGACACGCGAGAATCCAGAGGATGACCTACGCTTCCAAAGTCAAAATCCAAGTTAAAGTTCAGGTATAGGGCAAAATGGAGTGAGTAATGCTGTGTAATGTATGTTTTTGTTGCTTTGTTGGAGTAATTTAATCTGTGATGTGTGTGGATTTTCTAGGTGTATGTTCCGAAGAAGGTTCGGAGTGATAAGTTCAAGACAGGGAAAGCGGAATACCTTGACAGAGAGGTTATGAAGGAAGACGAGAGGGAAATCATCATTGGGAGATTGCCAGTCATGGTCAAGTCTGATTTATGCTGGATGAAAGAGGCGGAGAAGGAGGATGATGAATTTGACCATGGAGGTTATTTTATCGTCAAGGGTGCAGAGAAGGTTCGTCTTATCAGTTTTTTGTATTTCAATTTGTATTCTTGTGTTTAATTTGTATAGGTCTGTAAAGGGTTTTTACCGTGTTCACTGTTAACCCATCAGAAATAATCATGTATGATGGATTTTACAATAACTACTTTTAAGGTCATGTTTAGTATAGTTTCTCTGATTGATTGACATTGTAAAAACTGACAGTGCATGGAAATTATTCTCTTAATCTTTATTGTGTCTTCATGATATATTTATTTAATGTATATGTTTATAGTATGTTAATGATACGAATTTGTTTTGGGTGGAAAATTGTTGCAGACTTTTATTGCACAGGAGCAACTGTATTTAAAGAGGCTATGGGTTATGAATAGTCCAGGTTGGATGATTGCCTACAAGTCACAGATGAAGAGAAACAGGATGGTTATTAAACTGGTAGGAAATTCCAGGGGTGAAGAAGTCGAGAATGTGGACAGGTCTCTTACTGTATATTTTTTATCTGTTGAGGTTCCTGTGTGGGTACTGTTTTTCGCTCTCGGTGTCTCATCTGACAAAGAGATTGTAGATCTCATTGGTTGTGGCAATGATGATGTCAGAATTCAGAATATTCTCTTTGCATCTGTTCGGGATGCTGATGAGAAATGTGGAGCATTTCGAAGAGGTAGGCATGCAGTTCAATATTTAGAAAAATGTGTAAAAAGTGTTCAATTTCCACCTTCAGAGTCTATGCAGGAGTGCCTTGAAATGTATGTCTTTCCTGGAATTAGTGGTTCAAATAGAAAGGCGCGCTTCCTTGCATATATGGTGAAAGGTCTCTTGCTGGCTTATACTGGTCGCAGAAAATGCGACAACAGGGATGATTTTCGAAATAAGAGGCTTGAATTGGCCAATGAGCTTCTTGACCGTGAGTTGAAAGTGCACGTTGCACATGCTCGGAAGCGAATGGCAAAAGCTTTGCAGAGAGACCTTTATGGAGATAGGGATGTACGCCCAATTGAGCATTATCTCGACGCGTCCATAATTACGAATGGCTTGCAAAGGGCATTTTCAACAGGAGCGTGGTCACATCCATATAAGAGGATGGAAAGGATCTCAGGTGTGGTTGCAAATGTTGGGCGCACTAATCCCTTACAAACCATGGCTGAGTTAAGAAGAGCGAGGCAGCAGGTCCAGTACACAGGAAAAGTTGGGGATGCTAGATATCCGTGAGTCACTCTAAGCTTTGTTATTTAAAAAAAAAAAAAAAAAAAAAGCTTTGTTATTTTAGTTCTTTTTTTTATTATTGTTGTTGTTTTCTTTCTGCAGTTGTGCAGTGAGAAGTGTGTTAGACAACTAAAATAGTTCTTTAGTTCTATACAGCTATTTTTCCTTTTCCTTTTCCTGTTATTTGTTACAACAAAATTTTGTGGTTGCAGGCATCCTTCTCACTGGGGCAAGGTTTGTTTCCTCTCTACCCCAGATGGTGAAAATTGTGGACTAGTAAAAAATTTGGCTGTCACGGGAGTAGTAAGTACTGATGTATCGGCAGTATCTGAATATATACTGCCTAAATTGCTGGATTGTGGAATGGAAGAACTTGTCAATGATACTTCCACTCATCTTGGGAACAAGGACAAAGTCCTCCTAAATGGTGATTGGGTTGGAGTGTGTCCCGATTCCAGTTCGTTTGTGGCAGAGCTACGAAGGAGAAGACGTAGAAATGAACTGCCTCATCAGGTTTACTTTTAATATCCCATTTTAAAGTGGTTTTGTAGGCTCTACTAGTCATATTTTAATATTTTAAAACATTCTTTTAATTTGACCCATGTAGTGGATCTCACCTTATGGGAAAAGGCTTTTGTTATTGTTATATGCTTTTAATTTGAGCCTTAAACTGTCAAATCTAGTTAGTAGCATTTGGAAACTTAAGTCTAGATTAGCTAATAATTTTATAGATTAGTTGATGTCTTTTTGAGGACTGTGATTGCCAATGACTGACATATTGTAAATGCTTAACCTGCTTCACATGATTGGATTAACTGTTTGGACTTCCTTTTTTTCTGTGAATGATGTTATTGTTTCCTGTCACCCTGCCTCTGAATCAATTTGTCATTTTTGTGTTTGCAGGGTAGATGATATATTAACAAATGATAAAGTTACTGTTTAAGCATTTGGAAACTTAAGTATAAATTAGCTAATAATTTTATAGCTTAATTTATGTCTTTGTGAGGACTGGTGATCCTGTTTCGTTTGAACCTGTTGATAACTATTTTCCATTGTAGGTGGAAATCAAGAGAGACCAATCTCAAAATGAAGTGCGCATATACTCGGATGCAGGAAGGATTCTACGTCCTCTTTTGGTAGTTGGTAATCTACTCAAGATTAAAGGATTTAAATCAGACTGTAACTCTTTCCTGTCTCTATTGGATAAAGGTGTGATTGAGCTGATTGGACCTGAAGAAGAGGAAGACTGTTGTACTGCCTGGGGTGTTGAGTATTTATTTGGAAAAGAAGGAAAACGGTCTGTAAAGTACACTCATTGTGAACTTGATATGTCATTCTTATTGGGTTTAAGCTGTTCACTTGTACCATTTGCTAATCATGACCATGCGAGGAGGGTACTCTACCAGTCTCAGAAGCACTCCTCACAGGCAATTGGCTTTTCTACAACAAACCCGAACATTAGAGTTGATACTTTGTCTCACCAGTTACACTATCCCCAAAAGCCCCTTTTTCGAACAATGGCTTCAGATTGTCTTGGAAAACCAGACAATTTACTTGGTCAAAATAAAATAAGTAAAATACCTCCAAAGGCAGAATTCTATAATGGGCAGAATGCAATTGTGGCTGTCAATGTACATCTGGGATACAATCAAGAGGATTCCCTTGTGATGAACCGTGCTTCACTGCAGCGTGGTATGTTCAGGTCTGAGCACATAAGGAGTTACAAATCTGAAATTGATAATAAGGAATCTTCAGATAGGAAGCGAAAACCTGAAGACATTGTAAATTTTGCAAAGCTACAAAGTAAAATTGGCCGAGTTGATAGCCTTGATGATGATGGCTTTCCATATGTCGGTGCTAATTTGCAGAGTGGTGATATTATTATTGGGAAGTGTGCTGAATCTGGTGCAGACAATAGTGTAAAGTTAAAGCACACTGAAAGGGGTTATGTGCAAAAGGTTGTGCTGTCTTCAAATGACGAAGGGAAAAATTTTGCTGTGGTTTCATTAAGACAGGTAACTGGTGAATCCCCAAATTTTGCTTGTGCATGAACTTTTAGGAATTACTGCAACGTACATAACTTACTGTCACAAATTAGTACATTTTAATGCCCATCTACATGCACAATTGAAAGCTACCTTTAATTTGATCACTGGATAAATCTGTTATTTAATAATGTTGCAGGTTCGAAGTCCGGTTCTTGGAGACAAGTTCTCCAGTATGCATGGACAAAAGGGAGTTTTGGGATTTCTGGAGTCTCAGGAAAATTTTCCTTTCACAAGACAAGGCATTGTTCCTGATATTGTCATAAATCCACATGCATTTCCCTCACGACAAACTCCTGGGCAACTCCTAGAGGCTGCTTTAGGAAAGGGGATTGCTTGTGGTGGTATACTGAGACAAGCTACGCCTTTCTCCACACCTTCTGTTGATGCCATTACTGAACAGCTTCACAGGTACAGTTTGATCACACCATTCAGTTTACTTTGTTTTGTATTATGTGAGCCATTCTTTCGAAGAGGAACTTGCATTTCAGCTTCTGCCCTTGCTTACTGTATTACTGATGTTTTTTATTTGTCTATGTCTTCAAAGTTGTAGACGATTTCTTGTCTCTTGTCTTTTCTCTAGTCTCGCTTTAAAATTAAGAATTATTTTGCCTAACTTCACTTTTAAAGTTATCATGTAACTTGTTCTTGTTTTACTGAACCCTCACCCACGTTCCTCTTGAGAATATGGCAGAGCTGGGTTTTCAAGATGGGGAAATGAGAGGGTATACAATGGAAGGACTGGTGAGATGGTTCGATCACTCATTTTTATGGGACCAACATTTTACCAACGTCTGCACCATATGTCTGAAGACAAAGTGAAATTCCGGAACACTGGTCCAGTTCACCCGTTGACCCGACAGCCTGTAGCTGACAGAAAACGATTTGGAGGTATC
>PYAF01002670.1:677016-720006 GCA_007407185.1 Glycine tomentella | reverse complement strand
TGCACCATATGTCTGAAGACAAAGTGAAATTCCGGAACACTGGTCCAGTTCACCCGTTGACCCGACAGCCTGTAGCTGACAGAAAACGATTTGGAGGTATCAAGTTCGGTGAGATGGAGCGTGATTGCCTAATAGCTCATGGTGCATCAGCCAACCTGTATGAACGCCTGTTTACACTCAGTGACTCCTCTCAGATTCATATCTGCAGCAAATGCAAAAATGTTGCAAATGTGATCTTGCGGCCTGTCTCTGGTGGTCGGAAAATACGAGGACCTTATTGCCGCCACTGTGAATCTGCGGATGACATTGTGGTGGCCCATGTCCCGTATGGAGCAAAGTTATTATGCCAGGAGCTCTTTAGCATGGGTATAAATCTTAAATTTGAAACCCAACTTTGCTAGACAAACACTAATGGTGTCTCTTTTGTTCATTTCTCCCTTAAATGAATTTCAGTGTAGATATTACTTTCGTTCGTGGATGTTTCTTTGAGTGCCTGGCAGTTAGGAGTACCGCATCTCTTTTATCTTGTTACTGATGCATGTTTCTCAATTATTTACGGGCTAGATACTGTATCCTTGTGAAAAGTTGAAGACAAGAAATTTAAAAATGATTTTTAACATCAAATCATCCCATGGTATAGTTCTGATTAATTTCAGGATAAATAGCAAGTTCACCCTTCTAACATACTGTTTTATTATAAAGTAGAGTTTTTATTCTTAGATGGAATGACGTTTTTAATACTCTTTCTTCACATATGGCTTTGCAATTATTTAAGACTTGATTTCATACTTTTTTTTTATATAAAAAAACTACCAATTATCAATTGCTTTTAAATTTTCTCTTTATCTTATTAGTTTAAAAAAAGATCATATATGTCAAATCTATTACTTTTTTTTTCGTTTCAAATATTAGTTGTATTTTAATTTTTTTCGTTTTTAAATTTGTTATTTAAATTTATTTATTTGTTTAAATTAAATTTATATTTCTCTTATAATTTAAATATTTTCCTTTTTAATTTAAAATTTACTTTCATTAGAACAAATACCCGTTCAGTATATGGACTGCTTTCTAGTTTATGAACATAATAGAATTTATTTATTTCAAGGTCCATAAAAATCACTAACGAGAAAGTGAACATGAAAATATAATTTGGTATACGATTTTAAAAATATTCTTAGGAATTATATTTTTTTAAAACAGAGAAGTGAAATTAGTATGTTTTACTTTATTTTTTTTCCAATAAAAAGGTGAATATACTGCTTTCCCATGAGAATAAGAAATAAATTTACTTTTTGTAACCCAATTATTAGTTTTTTTAAAAAAAAAAATACTTTTACTCTTTTTTATTATCATTTAGATTTTAAAAAAGATATTTAAAAGAATGCTAAAATTTAACCAAACATATTTTTAAAAAATTTACCCGTTCCTAATCATAGTATTGTGGTATCCATCGAAACAAAAGCCCCTACTGTTCATGCCGTGGTCATTGCTTCCTTGTTATTTTGGTTTCGTTTCATCTTTGTGGGACTAATCCATCAAATTCTCTTCAAACAATTAGCAATGAACAGAAAGCCAACATTAGGATTATTTTATGACAATGACACTGTCGAAAACTCAACAGAAGAACCTATCTTTGTCTACATCCAATTCACTTTTGCTGCTATTACATGGTGCACTGTTAGATAACATAAAACCTTGCTGGTAACCGTACGTTATTTTTTTACTAAAAATAACTATACGGCAATTTTGCAAAATAACATAAATTTTCCTTTTCATTGCAACACATAACACATTGGCTTTATTCATTTTTTGATATCATCATAAAATAAAATAATAATTAGGTTCTTCTTGCATGAACGTTCTCCATCTCTTCAAATGGAACAGCATAGGGTGAGTTCCAATCAGCATTAAAAATTTCCGTAAGTTGAGAGATGATGGCAGTGTTGTGTGTCCCAAAGCTGACACCTGCTGTTGTGTAGAAGTAGTCCCATACAAGATTGCTAGTTCCAATGTGTGCTTTTACATCACTAACTGCATATTTTCCATGATTCACTCTTGTAAAATCAGGGTATATGTTACCTGTTCTAGTTCCACCCTTAATGGCAGGTCCTGTCATGTTGAAACCTGGAACCACATAATATTTTATCTCAATTTTCCCTAAGCATGTGTTGTATTTTGAGGAAGAGCAGAGATTGTTGGTGTAGAGGAGAGAATTCAGGTACACATCTGTGTTATTGATGGAGTGTGACCAATATGCTACCAATATCTGCAGTGTTGCATTCTTGGAAAACACAACCTGTTTGTTAGAATATGCAACACTATAATGGGAAACTTAGATAGAAATGAAATTTGAAAAGTCCAACAACTTTAGATGTGTAGAACTGTAGGGTACTAGGGTGTCAGTGATAACTAGTGAGAATAGAGTATGGCCCATGCCACTCAAAATGGCACCAAACAACATTGTAAAATTTCATGAATAATGATGCTGTCTTCTATTATATTTAGGATGCCTTGCCAAACGGTAAAAAATTCAGGGAGGAGTAAAAACAAAGAGCAAATTACAGAAAGCCAGAACACTTGAAGTTATCTGTGATATTGCAGAGAATAAGGATGACCAGTAAATTGTTTGGTCCATAAATTCTGACTGACCTAGCCAGTCCATGGTACTGATTCTAACTGTTTCCTTCTTTCCAACAGACTTGATTGTATCAATCCATGCTTGCTCATCAGCCTGATATTTGCCAAATAATAGCTGCAGCCACCAAAATACTGAGATGATCCAATGAAGATTGGCAATTTAACTGGTTCAATATCAGAGTACAATCTTACAACAGGAATTTTATTTCTTTGAAAAAAAATGTAAGCAAAAATATTTAGCTAATGCAATAGGGGCATGTATGAATTTCCAAGTCAATATTTACAATTTAAATTATCACATTCATGCAGACAACAGACCAGCAGTATAAACCACTCGCCTCTGTATCAGGTAAGATTGATTTTGCACTCATTGTAAACAAGCATGTGATAGTAGCACAACCAGAAAATTAGTTAAATTGAAAGTTTGTGCTGGCATAAAACTGTAAGTCAACCAAATGCTGATGTCTAGATTCAAGGACGCGTTAAAGTAAACGTTACCTCCGGGGGTGCAAATGATAGATAGCTGCCTTGAGGAATTATATTAACACAAAAATATCTTTGAAAAAAATAACAGGGTAACATTAATAATCTGTGGAGAGATGTATCAAGCAAGAGAATACATTGATGCTTCATAAGCTAGATTTGTGGAGGCTTATTGACATAAAACAAATTCAACAAAGCACATGTAATAAAATTACCTGTGTAAGAGATTTCCAGTCATTGTTTGCAGATCCAATATACACATCCCTACTATCAGATATCCAAACTTTGGCATGAACAATGCCGGAGCCCCACCAATCCTCAAGTAGCAATGTCACGTTCTCAACATTAGGCCTCCCGAAAGCAAGTTTGGATGGTTCTGAGGCAAAAGTTGGATACACTCCAGAGTGGGACAGTAACCTACCTCAATATCCATTTGAAACATACAGCATAAGATTGAGATTACCTTGTCTGTATAGAGTTTAATTAATAAGCACAAACATGCATCCATCATCAACAAACCCCATTTCAAAGTTAATCGATATATGCTATGATTGTCAAACTGGTAGCGTTCACTATTCAATTCAAGTCTAACAACCCTTAAACATGCGAATGGTAAGCCAAATTGAAAGGCACCTGATGCTACATTGCGGTCAGCAGCAGCATTTAATGCTTGATAAAGGGCAACACCTTGATCGGCACCAAATTCATGCATCTGATGCTGAGTGTAACCATAGTCCCCGGAGCGAGGATCGTTGGGAGAAGGTAACAGCTGCCAGTACTGAGCAATTATGTGAAGCCTCGTGGTGGAGTTTGCAGCCAGCCACCGTGGCACATCCCCTACACAACCCAGTTATGAGTCAGAGAGATAACAATAGCATGTCCATATCAAATTATTAGATACGTCAAGATCACCATGTATTCATAGTCCCAACCAATTTCTACTTAACAGAATTAACATAACTTGACTAAAAGTACTTTTAGAAGAATAAAGTAAGAAGAAAAAAATGAAATGAGCTTCTCCATAAGCTAAAATAAGTCTTCCATTAGTTAATTTGTAGATGTCATCTCATCTTTTAGAGAAACTATATTTGTGAACTTCTAAAAATTAACTAATGAAGAACTTATTTTTACTTATAGAAAAACTTATCTCATTTTATTTTTCATATTTTCTTCTTCTAAAAGTGTTTCTAGAGAAGCTTACCCAAACAGGCCCTAAGTGTCGTCATATGGAGTTTAATTGTGACCAAAATAGTCTGAGACAAGGACCACATAAATATAATTTCTCTGCCAGTGAGTGATTGATAGCACATATATTTCTACTACTACTAGTACTAATAATAATAATTACTGTTACTACTAGTAAATTTACATACCAGTAGAGGGTGCCTGGAACATGGGATAAGTGGGGCATATCGGTGGGAATGGATTGCACTAACCATGCTTTACAGTGGGAAGTGGATGATGTTGATTCACAAAAACTGCTCAACAACAATACCAATATATTATAACACGCAAAGACACCGTGAACACCAATCTTCGGAGTGTGTCTCATGGTTATCTATAGTGCCTGTGATAACTTAAGGCAAACAAAAAGGAAAACTGGTGTCAGAATTTGATTTGTTAAATTAACTTGTTTAGTGCAATAAGATACTACCACGGTCTTTCTTTCCTGGTAAATCAGATATTTTACGATCTATTTTCCCTCATGAATAGATGGTTAAGACAAAAAAAAAAATACTATCCCAATTGATTTTGGATGGAGTCAACTTGAAACTACGAATAGCTGGATGTTCTCGGAATATACGGCCAGTTAAATGATAATTAATCATTGCCGGATTCATATTTTATTTTTAATCATTAAACTTGATAAGGATACGTTATACTCGGATCCAATGCAGGTCTAGGCGGTACATACACACACTTGCAAAGCTAAAATAATAACGATATTATTTTTTACATTAAGCTTTCTTCCAAATTTCTTTACATTGTTGGATGTTGTTACTAGCCAGGTTATATATGTTTATACTTTATAGTATTTACCCTTAATTACTAATTTGGTTCCTAAATTGTTTAAAATAATTCAATTTAATTCCTAAATTTTCAAACGCTCCAATCGGATTCTCTAATTTAAAATAAATGTTTAATTAGGGTTTTTTATGTTTTTTTTAAGCAATTACATCTTTTATGTTAAATCCTGACGGTTTTCACATATGAATAGTGAAAAACACCACAAAAAATATGTTAAGAAAATACGTTCACGTTTTATCCTTTACTAATTATTCACCTGTGAAAATAAATTTAACGTGTAAATATTTAAACAACTTTATAGTAACAATAAGAATCAAAATATTTACCTTGAAAAACAAGAACCACATATCAAACCTTTTTTTAAAAAAATAAATAAATAAATAATTAGAATAGATTAATAGTGTAAAAGTATTTTACATCCTTCATTAATATTACATTTCCATATCATTTATAATCATTGAATTTTATGATATTTATTTTAAAAGTCATACATAAAGTATTATTTTATTAATTAATAGTGTAAAAATATCTATGGGAACAGCATATCAACATTAAACTCAAACTAAAATAAAATGTTAGCATATTTATAAAAAGACCAAAAATATATTTAAACATTCAAGCCAATGCTACTTATCCCTAACCCAATGAGCATTGTGTACTATGGAAGATCCTTCACTTGAGAGGAAGATAAACTACAATACTACGTTACATTTTAATGCAATGCTATAACATCCTACCAGAGAACGAGTCCTGGAACAATGATAAAGTTGTACTTTGGTGACTTGTTGGTCATAAATTCAAATTCGGAAATAGTCTCTTTGTATATGCAACATCCTACCACTTTACACTGAAACAGCAATTTGAATCTTCCTCACCTGTTCCAAATAATCTATTAACTCCCTAAGAGATAGAATGCCTCTGGTGTCTCAAAGATAAGCCATATGATTTGGTATCTCCATGGCCTAAAGAAGTTGAACTACTAGAACTCCCTGAAGTCTCTGAGCTCTTATTCTCTCCATGCCCTTTTCTCATACTCCATAACTTGTCAAAGATTCTCCTCGACTGTGATGGCAGCAACTGAATGCCGCCGCTTTTGCTGTTTTTGCTATTCTTCTTGCCTAACTTCCCATTTTTATGTAACTCTTCATCCTTGATCCTCAAATGACTCATCTGATTCTTGAGGGGTTGACAGCTATCTACTTCTGTTGTAACACATCCCTCATCTCGGTACAGTGGAGAGCATAAAGGGTCACATGCGCTATTGCTGCCGGGTGTTCGAAAGCTAATAGAAGACCTGACCTGATCAAAGAAGAGAACCTGCACTACAACTCGAAGAGGAAGGCGTTCGTTCTGTGCTGCGTGTACAGAAGCACCTGCTGTCAATTTCCGGATATCCATCAACCCACATAGCTTCTTCCTTTCAGCTTTTGTCAAATTCGAGTGCTCCTAACAACAAAAAGAACAAAGTTAATTAGTAAACTGAATGTCATCAATTAGACAAGGCGGAACGTGCAACAAGAGCAATCAGAAGCATATTTTTTAGTTTGCACATATATATTGTCTGTTTTCTCATCATATCAGTAATTGCCTCAGAGTGAATTTGAACTCAGGAACCTCCCATTTAGGGGAAAGGTATTTCCTCATTATATATAAAAAAATATATATATACACACCATTAAGCAGTAACAGAATAACAGATTAGTGTGCCAGTAGAAAACTGCTGAGGAATTCTGAACATTGTAAAAATATTCATATGAGAAAGTGAAATTCAAAGGTAAATTAATATATCACAATGACAGGACATCACAAAGGCACCAGACTGTCAAGTTACCAAAATATGCAGTCAGTTAAAATAGGAACCACTCAAATAAAACAAAACATTTTCTTCAGAGCAATAAAGATAGCAACAATACAGAAATTGAGCGTCAGTCAGTTGATTATGGTCAGAGAGTATGCTTTATATTTACTTCTAACCCATAAGTAAGAAGTTAAGAACTAAGCAGGAATAGCCAACAAAATCATGAAGGATAAACAAAATCCTACCTTCAAGTAGATGTCTATAGCTCTGTACAGGCCATCATGATCTGGTCTAGCAAAATCTGGAATGGATTGTGACAAATCAACAAAACTAGAGAGACCAAGATTAGGATCATGTGCAATTTCTCCAAGATAACCATCCACCAACTTGCCAACATTCAATAAAGACCTACGTGCTAAAGTATATTTATCTTCTCCTCCATGTTTCTCCTTGGCAACCTCCATACCGCAGCTTCCCTTTTCGTGATTCATATGATGATTTAAAATACCTTGTACCAAATGAACATCATATGTGGTAGTCTGGGGAGACCTTGCTGGAATCAGTAAATCCTTGACACAAGCTTCATGCAATTTGAGGCCAATGCTCTTCATCAATTCCTCTCTTGATGACTCATTTACTCCGACTAATATGGCCACTCTCAATAGCTTCAGCAAGAAACTACATGGACAACCAATGCCATTATCATATGGCAGTAAACAGACAATTGTGTGTACCACAGATTTGGTCCTTGAGGTGTTGGCATCAGAAACCAATGTATCAACCGAATCAGGTATCCATCTTAATGCATAGGTTTTTAGTGCCTCCCCAATAACAACACCATCCATTCTCCCCTTTGATCTCACAGCAACCATTACTCGTTTGTAAAGATCAAAGTCCAGCTCACATATGTCTTCAACCCACCAATCCTTAGGAACAGACTCAATTTTCTCTGGAAATGTCATCTTGTCCTCTACAATTTTATCAGGTTCAGTTAATTTCCTATTATAAGTGTAAGACCAAGTGATGTATGCTGGGTCCACACTAGTTTTAGAAGCTATGGAATCTATGCATCTTCCAAAGATCTTTAGATCCTCGGACCATGGCAGAAGAGATTTAGAAGTTTGGAGAACAATTATAGAATCCTTCCATCGACGAAAGATACTTGAGGTAAGAAACACCTCAATCTTTGAAACCAGGTTTCCTCTGTCAACATCCTCAGTCATCTCAAGGAACTCAGCTGCACAACGAGCAGCTACAACATTGTAAGCATTAAGAGTAACAGTCATTCCATAACAGAATTTTGCACATATTTCAAAGGCCTTTGGTCCTCCAGGGAAATCATCCAAGTAAATATCATCAGAATTCTCTTCATTAGCTTTTGATACCAGTTTTTGTAGTCGGTTGCTCTTTGACAGCAGAGGGAACTGCAACTCTTAAAAGCTCAACATTAGTAAACAACAAAAGGAGGAACCTAAAAGCAAGTTCTGTCACCTAAAAACCACAAATTAGAGGGGGGAAAGTGCACACTAGATGCACATAATAGAATGCAAACTTGACCCATCATGCTAAAAACACTAAAACTCTTTTATTGTATAAGCTAGTATTATTGAATGATGAATATTCCCAAAATTACTACCACCTAAATTGAATACAATAATATGAATTTGTGTACTCTACAGGACACAAGTTAAATTGTCAAAAAGTATGTACCTTGTGAAGGTAAAACTTAACATCACCAACATTAACGGCAACATCTGTAGCCAATTCAGATGAGACATACCTGCATGAGAATTCAACATGGTACGGTAAGCTTATAAAGGGCAGATTTTTGTAGGGCAAGCTAAATGAATAAACATCCCCCCACCCCGGTGCAAATATGTGTGTGTGTCTGATTAACCACATGCAATGTTTGTAAGCTTCATGTCAAGTGTCAACTTATGATGGAACAAGTGATTAAAATTATGCCAGGAAATCAGGTTTTTTGGCCAAAATATTTCAATTAGGATGCATGCTATCCATCCCATTCTTACACACTGTTTTCATCTTAGCAGCAATCAAATAGCTCCCAAGGCCAAAACCTGATTGCATGCCTGAAGCGAAAAAGAAACATTTTTTACATATTATACTGACAGAACCAAGGTTTGCATGTTTGTATAGCTTATTTTGAAGAAATAATAGTTTTGCTGTCCAACCTCCTAAGAGAACTTTGGACAAAAAAAAACTATTTCCCTGAAAACAATCTCTAGGAAGAAAAATGATTGTCCTTCACATCCTCATAGGAAGAAACCCCAATTTGCAGAGAAGAGAAATAAATGCAAAACAATTTAATCCCAGATAATAATTAATTGGATGCACTGCCAAATTAACATTGATTAACCAAAGTTGTCTCCTAGTTGCACACATACATATACCACATGCATTAAAGGTGACATTTCATTGTCAAGCATGCTTTAGAACAGGCAGAAAAAGGCACCAAACCAGGTTAAGTCACCTCTTTAAAACATTCCACCCTCAAGTGAAACTCTTTAACCTTATTATCATCGGGGAATGAGTCCTTTTTGCATGAATTCCACCCTTGTAAATTTTCTCAGGGTCCACTAGGACCTTATTTAGGATTTTTTGCAACTACCTTTTTATTTTTTTTTCATACGAGAATGTCCACATTCACGTACACAAGGCAACAAAACAATAATGCGTGCCCCACCCCATTAACAAGGCATACAAAAACTATAGAGGTAAAGAAAACAGATACGGTGAGTATATTAATATTGTTTTATTAAAAATAAAAAAGAGGCTTGTCTCCAATAATAATTGAAGATGATGGATACTCAACATCACTTTACCATAGTTGGACCACAAGCTCGTGAAACATATCACAGTTCAAAGGATGGACCACGATCTCTTTCTCCCTCCCACACCCTTTTCAGTTACCCGCAACAAAATTAGAATGTTAACATTATTTCTTATAAGAGAAAATTAGTCTACACACTCACAATGTTAACAACAAATTTGTTGACTTTTACAACAATTACCTTAAAAGTCATATCATATCAACCATAATTTCTAATTGGTTGATTTTTTAATTTTTACATTAATATAGAAACTATAAACTCTTGTAACAATGGGGTGTGTGAACAAAATCTTGGTTTTAATTAGAAGTCCACAAGTTTCTTGAGTTATAGTGGCTGACTAAACTTAAATGCATGTATGATGGAGTGACAGTGATATTAAAGTTGAATGTTGAAGACGGGTGCAAAATGCATGCAGGATCTAATCTAATCAACAACGAAAGGAAAACAAAGCAAAGAAAGAGAGAAGGTGTGAGGCTGTGAGATGAATATGGTGACTAATTAATGGCACTGACCTGATAGAGTTTCCATCAGCTTGAAGAGCATCAGGCTTGGAACCCAACTTCATAAACTTCATTGCTATTTTTGCTCTCTCTTTCAAAGCAAAACCAAACCAAATGTGTTTGAGACAAACACAGTGCACAAATGGACTTGAAAAAAATTGAAATCTCAAGTCAAGTTGGCATTGCAGGAAATAAGGTAAAAAAAGAAAGAGAAAAGAGAGGTAGACAGGGTGGCAACTGGCTCATCATCAGCTGTGGTTGGACCCTTTTGTCCCTACTCTTTATTCTTTTTATCTGCTTTATCCTTAGTACAATCCATCCTTTGTCTCTTTACATTGGAGGATGATGCTATCTGTGTCGTCACACGTGCTGTTTTCCAATTCTATGCTGACGTAATAACGTAATTCTTTCTTCCACCTTTTCTTAAAACAACATGCTTCTCCAACACTTCAACAATAATGCAAAAACAGTATATTTCATAAGATTAATTAAAAAATTTACATTAAACTACTCTCAATTAGTAGTAGTATTTTATATACGAAAAAATATATTTTCAAGTATCCAATTATTCTGTGTTACCCTTCAACTTTTTTTTGTTTGTGTTAAATCTCTTTGGGCCGAAAAATTTTCTTATAAAATGGAGTATCATTATCATGGCTTACATCATATGTAAGAAAATTGTTTCTTGCATCTATTTCGGAAAATTACATTCTCAAAAGACCTTTTTGAAATGCAATTTTAGATTAAATGTTCTAGAAGCTTAAAAGATATGAAGGGAGCAAATATTCATATATAATAGTTTTTTTTTCTTTCTAAAGCTTATAAATATTTCTAAGTGGGTTGTATTCAATAAGGATCTGAAAGGATTTAAAAGATTATTTTATTTTAAAAATTGTGATATTTAATTAAGACTTTTATTTAAATAATAAAATAAGTCTTATAGTACAAAGTCATGAATTTTAATAAAATATCAAGAATTAAGAATGAATTTAGCGAAGTGTAGATAAAGATGATGTTGGATTAAGAAATTTTGAAGAAAACCAATGATGAACATTAAATTTGGCCTGAGTTCTCTGTCCTTTGTAGTTTCTAGCTCTAACCCTTTTAGAGCAAATTATAAGATTTCTAAGAAATGATGATGAATGTCTCGAGTTCGTTTATTTAAGCTTGATAATCGATAAAAAAAACTTATGTGAAATTTTTTCTAACTCAATTCATTCCCTCTTGATTTTGTAGGTCATGTAAATTACAGAAAGAATAACAAACATTATTTTTTTTGGTGAATCTAATAAACATAATTATAATTTAAAGTTTTAAAAAATACAAAATATGCTAAATAATGATGAAATTGCATTTCACGAAGTGAAAAAGAAAACTTAAATGGTTTGTAATCCCTAAAATTATCTCATATTTTAGTTTTAATCCTTGATTTTCTGTCTAGACTAAGTCTCTTTCTTTTCAGACTGAATGAATTTTTATCTTTGTTAAATGTTGAGTTGGCTAATGGCAAACATTCTTAATATTATTATTACTATATTATAGTTATTTTCGCATCATTACCTAAATGTTTTTCTTTGTAATCATATCAAATTTTTATTTTAGTTTTTGAAAATATATGTTTGATTTAATCCATGTAAAATGTCACTATCATCTCTAGTTTTCAGGCCACCCCTTGTTTTCCCTCCCCAACCATTGCCTTTCTCCTCCTCCTCCACTATTTTACGGACATAAGTAAATATTTAGTTTGTAATTAAAAATGTTATACACATGTTTCAATATAAATCCAACAAATAAGAATAAAATAAACTTAAAAATAAGGATCGTTGAAAAAACTATTTTTACCTCCAACTTAATTTTATAAAAAATTCTCAAACATGCTCTATTATATATATATATATATATATATTTTGTCTTATTACATAACTCCTCTACTGTCTACTTTACCATGATTTTTAAGTATTGTGGCTATTAGTAATAAACAACTTATTTCATTATAACATGAAAATTTTTTGCCATATCAGTTTTACCCCTTTTCTACGACTTTTATGATTTTTTTTAAGACTTTTTAAGTAATAATAAAAATAAATTACCCATGTAATATTACTTATAAAGGAAGTAGGTTAAGAAAAATTAGTGATGGGAACACAAAGAATGAATAGACATATAGGAAAAAAAAATGAAACGAGATACAATAAAAAGAGAATAGGACATAGTAAACAATGGATGGGGTCAAAATTTTTTTATCTCATCAAGTAGTGTTAAATTTTATTTTTAAATAATATTAAATTTTATTTTTAATCCAATAATTTTACTTAAAAAAATTAAAAAATTATTTTTAGATAGTGCCATAATTATTATTGGTTTGACCATGGCTACGCCACCGGATGGGAATAGTACAAATGATGTTAGTGAGAAGTAACAAAAGCAAAAAAAATTGATGTTAACTAATTTTTAAATCAGTGTGAATATAATTTGTATATGCTTATATTTTAGTTTGAATGAAGTAAGTTGTATCATTAATTTATATATAATGATAATAATAAGATTTGATTCTATAAAACTTTATATAAGAACTAAATCTCTTTGTTACTAAGACAATTGCTTGCATAATTGATAACAATGTTTTATATAACAATTAACAATCTCACTATTTAAAAAAGTCTCTTAATATAAAGGTTAAAATAATTCATTTTAAGAACAATACTATACAACTATACGAGAATGAAAAAGAAAACAAAAATGTAATGAATTTCAAATAACAAATCGTTTGAAAGTAGTTTTACAAAAAAAACACAAAAAATATATACCACAATGTACATTAAGGACATGTTTGGAACCACATCGATTTTCACATTAATGCAGAAGTTATGGTATTAGCTTATCTTTTGACACGCATTCTTTACTTTAAAAAGGTGATTTCAAACACCCACTAACTAACTCATATAATATTTGTATTAATAAATTTTGTTCCATTAAACATTCTCCTTCTTAAAATATTAAGGAATCAAACAGAAAAAAAAAGTATTTTTAGAGATTGAAATTTGACTTTTAAGATATGCAAAGGGGGGAAAAAAGCAATTATAAACTGACCATAATTCTTTAATATTGCAAGACAAGTTTTCTCAATTATAAAAGATTAATAATATTTTGAATGTTAAAATCAAAATCTATATATTTACAAAAATGGAAAAAAATCCATAAATATAAAATAAAAACCTTATTTTTTAAAATAAGAAATGAAACTTATAATATTAAATATTTAAAAAAACTCACAAATTTAATTTTGAGAAAATAAAAAATACACTCATCAAATTATTGACTTTTTTTTCCCTAAAAAAAGGTTTATTGAATTTTTATGGTAACTAAATTAAAAGTTATATTAATAATGATACATGATTTATAATTTTATAATTTGATATAATGTAAAATTATTTTACCTGACCTGACTATTAAAGTCATCAAAATTTTACATGTAAAACTTCATTTTCAAAAGTGACAATCCACCCTCAGCACTCGAGCATTTTTTAAACTTGACGATAAGTATATAATACTACTTTAAGTTAACGACCCACTTTAAGAAAGTAATTTCATTTAATCATGTCATTCTAAATCAAACTAATCCCCTAGCCCCCCCCCCCCCCCCCCCCCCCCCCCCCCCCCCCCCCCCCCCCCCCCCTTCTTTCTTCCGTTTGATTCTAATGATCTCGTCATTATTTTTTTTACTGAATGATCTCGTCATTATTCACATACTTAATTTTGATATCAAAATTATAACACAACCAAGTCGCATTTTTTAAAAAAGTCGCATTAAAATTATTTACTACATTGCTCGCCGTTATATCCCGAAGGAAAAATAAAAATCCATTAAAATCAAGTTAGTGCATATTTAGATAACATTTATGAAATTGATTTTGAATAAATGTGATTTCAATATTTGGAATTGTCTTTTGTAGAAAATAAATTCACGTCTTTGCAGAAGTTACCGAATTTAAAATGATTTTCACATATTTAATTTCATAATTTTTTTATTAGATACACCACAACAATACATTTTAATGTATAAAATATAAAAAAATTATTTCTAAAATAAACATATTTTTTACATCTCTTTACTTTAATCTTTTTATGCTTACCTCTTTACTTTAATCTAAATATACACAAAATAATTATGTTTGATCAAATCAAAACTCAAAGTTAATAAGCGAAAACAATAAACCAAACACGTTCTCAGATAATGAAATTTTAGTAAATTATACTACAGTTGAAAATTCACATCTCAGTTAAGGAGACATCAGACATGAATGATCTGACTGTCAAACAATTATTAAAATTAATAAGAAGTCATTAATTTTCTTGCAATTTCTCAGATCTGATTTGTAGTCTTTACGTATAAATGAATAAGCCAGGTTAATTAATTCCTTCCTAATTCCCATTATGCCCTCGAGTCAAAAGAGAGAAGAAGAAGAAAAAAAAAAAATTCAAAACGCGTTGGGTGAGATTCAACTGGAAGCACAAAGGGGGACGGGTAACCTGATATATATAAGCAGAAGGTAGTAACTGTACCAAATTGTAATAACCGGAGAAAAATCAAGCACCGAGTCCTCTTCTCTCTGTGGTCGCCGCGACTACGCTTCTTCGAAACTCGAAGCGCGTGAAAAAAGGCCTTCTGGATCTGGATCTCTAACGCCATGGCGTTTTGGAGATCTCTCGTAGCGTTCTCTGTGGCTCTTCTGCTTCTCATCCATGGTGCTCACTGCTTCTACCTCCCCGGCGTCGCTCCACAGGACTTCCAGAAGGTATAACGCTTCAATTTCACCCTAACACGTTAATTGATTATTTTCTCGTTTCTCGATCCGTGTTTGAATCTGAAGAAGTGAGATCTGAGTTGGATTGGAATGGATCGATACTCGGTAGTTTTTTTTTTTTTTTTCATTATTAAGTTGTTTCTACTTTGTTGAAATTCGACAGAGGAGCTGGAAATGGTGGGTTATATGGAATGTTGAGTTTTAGTTTTATTAGATCTCTTCGACGAAGAAGCGTTCACTTCGTTAGGCCGAAAGAGTTGGTGCCTTTTTCGTATTTTGTTGTTTGTTTATTTCTGTTTGTGTATCTATTGCTTTCTGAGAGATTGCGAAGTCAAACTTTTGATTTATATTACTTGTTTTGCGTTTTTTCGGTTACAGTTTGGTTAACATTGCACTGTTTATTTTTTTACGGATGAATCAATCCTATGATGGATGCTTTAATTCCCTAGAGCTAGAGCTAACTAGAAATAGTTATTGATGTATATTTATGTGGAAACTTTAAAGAATGTTACAGAATTGGACTCCTTTGTAGAGGCGTGTTGCTGCAGTACCTTTTATTGCACTTATTTGTATTGAGAAATTGATGTAATCGGTTAAAGCTTTACAGAAAAAAAAAAACTAACTTTTGTCTCTTGGGTTTTTCCTTCTGTCTTTCTAGTATATGAACTGTTAGTTGTTTCTAATTATAAAGGATATGTCATCAGATTATTTTGCACAGTTAAAATTCTTGCATACTATCAGTTTGCAATCTTGTTAGCAAGTAGCAACTACAATGACATTTATAAAGGATGGAAAAATCTATCTGACTACTGTGGTGTATCCCCTTCTAAAGAATTGTCTGTGCCTGTCTTTTTTTCATGCTTGTAAGCTGGACAAAATGAGGAATATTTTGAATTCATTATGGATCTACTTTGTAAATCCATGACTGACTTTTTACTTATTTCTTCGCTGCAGGGAGATGCATTGCAAGTGAAAGTAAATAAATTAACATCAACAAAGACCCAGCTTCCATATCCATATTATTCACTTCCCTACTGTGCCCCATCAAAAATACAGGATAGTGCAGAAAATCTTGGGGAAGTACTTCGTGGTGACCGCATTGAAAATTCTCTCTATGTGGTCAGTCGGTCTTGTTTACTCTTGTTAGTTTAATTTTTGTGATAATGAAAAGAAAGGAATTCTTGATGATATATTTTCAGTTTAGGAACAATTAAGTGCTGAATTTGCTAACCATGTTCAAATATTAGTTAATGAGTGATAATTTATTGACTTAATTAACTATGTAAGTGGTTAACTGGTTATTCATTTCCAAGCTTTTTATTCCATTCTTTTTAAACTTGAGTTCCCTTAATTTTGTCATGGTTATGAACTGATTTCTGACTTAGTGATATTTTTTTTGCAGTTTAAAATGCGCGAGCCACAAATGTGCAATATTCTGTGTAATCTTAAACTTGATGCTAAAACTGCTAAGGAGTTCAAAGAGAAGATAAGCGATGAGTATCGGGTGAACATGTATGTTATGCCAATAATTGATCTATCATTATCAACAGTATTATAGTACAATCGTGGTAGGTTTGTATCTTATAATAGCTCTGCCTTTCATGCACAGGATCCTAGATAACCTTCCTCTAGTTTTTCCCTTGAAACGGACTGATCAGGATTCAACTGTCTATCAGCTTGGTTTCCTTGTTGGACTCAAAGGGCAGTATAGTGGGGTATGGTCTTTATTTTATAGCACTATGGCTATTGTTATGAATGCCGATTAGTATTTTTGCTTATTTTGTCTGAATACACAGAGCAAGGAGGAGAAATATTTTATTTACAACCATTTGGCATTTACTGTCAAGTACCATAAAGACATGCTAACTGAATCTGCTAGAATTGTGGGCTTTGAGGTTACGCCATTCAGGTCATTATTTGGTTTGTCTTATTAATTTATTCCATTTAATTTTCCACAAATTGTAGGAATCTCATGCATTGGGTTGCCCTTTTAATTGGTTCATCTTTTTGTGATATTTAGTAGTGATTTTTCAAATCTGGATGTTGATCTGCAGTGTTAAACATGAATACGAAGGTAAATTTGATGTAAAAACTACTCGTTTGACAACCTGTGACCCTCATGCTAAACACACAGTTGTCAACTCCAACAGTCCCCAAGAGGTTGAAGAGGGCAAGGAAATTATCTTCACATATGATGTTGAATTCCAGGTGAGCTTATGGAGATGATAAATTGTACTTCATACTTTAGAATGGTTATTGGCATGGCTAGGGAGATGAGATAAAACATTAAAAATCCTCTTGTACTAATGGGCATGTTTATATTTATTTATTTTTGTATCAGAGAATTAACGTCCTCCTCTTTTTTGTTGTTGTTATTATGATAAAATGTGATTGTGGGCTGTATTTCTTATTATCTGCTATTTTTGCCTTGTCTGGTACCTTCAGGAGAGTGATGTGAAGTGGGCTTCAAGATGGGATGCCTATTTGCTAATGAATGATGATCAAATCCACTGGTTCTCAATTGTTAACTCATTAATGATTGTTCTCTTCCTTTCTGGCATGGTGGCAATGATTATGCTGAGAACACTGTACCGTGACATTGCAAAGTACAATGAGCTTGAGACTCAAGAAGAAGCCCAAGAGGAGACTGGTTGGAAGCTTGTCCATGGTGATGTATTTAGGCCCCCCAACAACTCAGATTTGCTGTGTGTTTATGTTGGAACTGGTGTTCAGTTTTTTGGCATGATACTAGTAACCATGATATTTGCTGTCCTTGGGTTCCTTTCACCTTCAAACCGAGGTGGGCTGATGACAGCCATGCTCTTGCTTTGGGTTTTCATGGGAATATTTGCTGGGTACTCGTCAACTCGCTTGTACAAAATGTTCAAAGGATCAGAGTGGAAAAGAGTTGCCCTCAGGACTGCAACCATGTTCCCTGCAGTTGTCTCTGCCATTTTCTTTGTTTTAAATGCTCTCATATGGGGCCAAAAATCATCAGGAGCTGTGCCATTTGGCACAATGTTTGCTCTGATCTTTTTATGGTTTGGGATCTCGGTTCCACTTGTTTTTGTGGGTAGCTATGTCGGATTCAAGAAGCCTGCAATTGAGAATCCTGTGAAAACGAACAAGATCCCAAGACAGATCCCGGAGCAGGCATGGTACATGAACCCAGTGTTCTCAGTTCTGATTGGTGGAATACTCCCATTTGGAGCTGTTTTCATTGAGCTTTTCTTCATCCTCACCTCAATCTGGTTGAATCAGTTTTACTACATCTTCGGATTCCTCTTTTTGGTCTTCATCATCCTCATTGTCACTTGTGCTGAAATAACCATTGTGCTCTGCTACTTCCAGCTGTGCAGTGAGGATTACTTGTGGTGGTGGCGGGCATACCTTACCTCTGGTTCCTCTGCACTGTACCTCTTTCTTTATGCAACTTTCTACTTCTTCACCAAGCTTGAAATCACAAAGTTGGTATCTGCGATATTTTATTTTGGGTACATGCTTATAGCTTCTTATGCATTTTTTGTGGTAACCGGTACCATCGGATTTTATGCATGCTTTTGGTTCACTAGGCTCATCTACTCCTCAGTCAAAATTGATTAGATGTAGCAGTCAGCGGTTTGGGCCAATCTACTATATACTTCTTAAAGGGTGAAGAAAGTTTGTGTAAGGATTTTGATAGTCAGGTGCTAGCATGTTCAAATGTAACCTATTCTATACAATTTTGAACCGTGCCGACAGTTATTCTTTTGTTTCAGTATCATTTTATTTTAATTGTCTTTGTTGAAGTAGGATTCTCGTTTGAATACGGAGATTTTAGGTTGGTTCTACTCTGCCAATTCGGTCGTTTCCTCTGGAAGATGTTATATTATTAGAGCAGTTATCTCAATACAAATCAAATTTCATCAACGTTGAAGCTATGTTTGTGGAATGAAAGTGAACATGTGATGATGAAATTATGAGAACGCGTACCAGTATCCCTATCTAAATCTTATCCTATTCTTCTTGGGAGTGCTTACTCTGAATTACTCTTCCACACTCGACAACTTAGTGTTACCAAGAAATCAAATCTGGATCAAGATTGTTATAATGGCAGGAGAGCTCTCGTTTTCCGATATTCAGCGGGAAAAAAATCAATTATTTTCAATTATAATTTTTTTTGCTTGTGTGCACTTATGAAACAATTTTCTAAATTATAAGATAGTATCATTTTTATCTTGAAATAAAATACACTGAACTGTGTATAATGGAATGACTATATAGAAGTACTCAGAATTGTGTTAATTGACTTTTATAAAATAAGTATTTGTTTTAAAATGCAAATAAAAAAACAAAAAAACGATACACAAGAATCCTGTATATACTTTTAAGTATAATATATTTTTTTTCTATGACTGAAAGTCATGAGATTAATTCTTCCTTGAGGTGTAAAGATCAATTTTTAATTATAGTCTAAGAATTTCTTAATTTGATGAATAAATAATTAAGCTATAATATTAAATATAAGTGGTTAATTATTTTTTGAACTCAACTTTCATCCGAAGCTCTCTATTTTTGTTAGGATATAACAAACGTACAAAAAAATGGAATTCATGATGACAGTTAGTAAGATTTGATACTTGCTACGGTGATAAAGTATTTTTGATATCTATGTACATAGATTTAAATTCAAACTCATTACTTGTTTGAATTAAATTGAATATGTTTCTGTTTGTTAATGCAGTTTTTAAATTAACATGACACTGATAATACTTTAAAAATAAAATTAATGATAAAAGTTATTAAACCAAGAAATATAAATAGCAATTACAACACACAACTCAATAAAAAAATCAAAATATTTCTTTACTATATAATTATATATTTATTTTTTATATATGTAAAAGTGCAGAATAAGTGTATTACATATTAGAAGCACACATTCATATTTTTCTTTTAGTATGTTGAATGGGAAATCAATATGAGCATTCAAAAATGTAAACTCCCTAAAATAAATACATACATACTTAGATAGAGCTTGTTTATTTTATCCTAATTTCATTTTTCACTGCCCGTTTAACATCAATTCCTACTTAGAAATAGGATTTTGACTAGAAATATTACTTTACCTGAGCCAAATTGATGGTGGAGAAAAAAAAACACCTATCCTCTCACTAATCAAATGGTGATTCAAACACATATTTCGTAACCTAAACTTATTTAATGTGAAAAATCTTTACAGATAATATCTACGGTAAAAAAAGGGTGAGACCATTTCATTTTCAACAGAGTGTGTGTGGTGTTTTACCCTTTCCATTTTACACTTCCCAAACACAAATTTCCTAACCCAAATTATTTAATGTTAAAAATCTTCACAGTAACATTTACGGTGAAAACAAAAGAACCACTTCAACACTTTCCATTTTTGAGGTTAAATTTGCATAGTGGACCGTTTCTAGAGTTTGCAACTTTGCATTTGTCTCTTCCAGTGTTAGTTTCAGGATTGAGTGCATTCCAAGTTCCATTTATCATCGTCCATTAATACAAGGTTTTTTTACCGTTGTTTTAGCCGTTACAAATGACACAGGGTCCACCACACCAGTATCCAGAACATTCAGTAGCCCCCACATGCTGTGCTGTCTTCTAAGTCTTAACGGCTAGTTTCTCTTCATCACACCATAAATACAACACTCCAAACACCCCAGTAATGCAAACCCACCACTTTGTTCTTTCTGTGTGCAAGAAAGGTAAAAGCTTTCAAACACCCTTTTCACTTCTCACTCAAGAAAGAAAAGTAGCCATGGCTGATTGCTCAAGAACTTCTCTTTTGCTCCTTTTCTTTCTCTTTGGATTCTCAGCAGCTAAGGAACTATTGGTTGGAGGCAAAATAGATGCTTGGAAGATTCCATCTTCTGAATCAGATTCCCTCAATCAATGGGCTGAAAGGTCTCGTTTCAGAGTCGGCGATCATCTTGGTAACTTCCCAATTTCAATTCCAAAACTTAACAACCTTTTTTTAAATCGTAATCCTTTTATAATATGATGTTGTTCATGGTATCTTTATAATTGGCAAAAATTGTCCTTTCTTGTAATATAGAAAGACGAAATTTACTGATTGTAAAAAATAAGAGAACCAAAGTTATGTTTTTTAAAAAATATAAGGACTAATAAGTAGAACACATTTTGTTATTATCTTTGATCAGTAACACCTTTCTTTATTTGGCAGTGTGGAAATATGAGAATGGGAAGGACTCAGTGTTGGAAGTAACAAGGGAAAATTATGCCAATTGCAGCACATCCAAGCCCATTAAAGAGTACAATGATGGAAACACAAAGGTGAAGCTTGAGCATGCTGGTCCATTCTACTTCATAAGTGGAGCAAAGGGGCACTGTGAGAAGGGGCAAAAGTTGATTGTGGTGGTTATGTCTCCAAGGCACATTATTTCTCCAGCACCTTCTCCAACAGAGTTCGACTTTGAGGGTCCCGCTGTAGCTCCTACTAGCAGTGCCACAACGTTTCAAGTTGGCCTTCTCACTGCTCTTGGAGTTTTGGCCATGTATGTGGGTTTTCTCATGTAAATGAGTCTCACCTTGGCGTTTTGGGGATCTATTATTATGCTATGTATGTGGGTTTTCTCATGTGAATGAGAGTTACCCCCATCTCATGGTGAAGTTCTTATTCTTTTTGTAGTGAATATATAATATTTTTTCAAAAAAATTATATAAATCAAAGTATGAGAAAAAACGAAAAAATCATTTTTAATCTGCTAACCCTTCCTTTTCATTTTCGGAGCTAAAAAAAACGAAAATAACATCCACAAAATGCCTTCTTAAAAAGGCCGGCATAAGTTTTTGTCAACGAGTGAAAAAATCTAAGATGAGACTGGAATGTAGTTCTTATTAAGTGGACAAAGGGAGAGTAAAATGAATATTCAATTTTTTTTCTACATTTCTTTTTATAACTTCGTCTAATTATTTAATTAATAGACAACAGCACTTTTGCCAACGCAATCAGTCTGCCATTAGAAAGTGAGTTAGAGTAACGAGTTATCTCTCTGGGTTTTCAACAGCTCAAGAAGAAAAAATACTGAATATGTTAAAATTTACATCCCTACATCCCTACTTTTCTTATTGTGTTTTGTTGCAGATTTTATTGTGTTTCCCCCCTAAAAAATACTGAATATGTTAAAATTTACATCCCTACATTCAAAACCCCTTTTTATTAAAAAAAATGTATTTTAAATAAATTAAAAAACATTGTAATTTAAAAAATATTAAAAAGGGCTTTTCCCTTTTTATTAAAAAAAATATTGTATTTTAAAAAAAATCGAATCACTATATCATGACTGCTTCACGAATTTGAACATATTCACTTTGAAAAAATAAGGATCTTTGAAAAAATAAGGATTTTTCTCATAAATAAAATTGAACAAATTTTTGTTTCATAAACTTTTAGGTAGAACCTACACAATAGGTGCAATTCTTAAGAAGTTAAATAAGGTCCCTGTAATCGTTTTACAATTACCCCAACAATATGATTCTTAAGTTTAAGAACTTTTGTAAGCAATTCTTGTTGAAAATGCTTTAAGAGCCTGAGAAACATTTATTAGAGAAGAAAATAAATTTTTTCATAAATTAAAATTAACTTAAACATAAGTTAAAATCATCTTTTAAAAAAGTTACATGAAAAAATTATACATAAGTTTAATTTCCATGAATTTTAATTGTAACATTTTTAATCCCCTAATTTTATAAATTGATGATTTTAATCTTTCTAATAAATTATTAACAAATAATTCTAATGAATTGAGTTATTAAATTAATTAAAATCATTAATTATAAAAATTTAATAAAAAATATTAATCTTAATTCTCTATAACATTGTGCTCCTCTTCTTCGCGGCAAACACTTTCACCTCCCTTGTCACATGTGACTCCACCGACAATGACACAACATTAGAAATTTTCTTTTATTAATTTTTAATGATTAATGGATTTTATTTAATTTATAATTAATTTAATATCTCTAATAATCATAATTATTAATGATAATCTACCAAGGGAACCAAAATCATCAACTTGTAAACTAAGAAAACCAAATGTTACAATTAAAAATCAAGGGGATCAAAATTATGGATTTAAAATACTAGGAAGGTTAAAGTTATTATTTAACCTTTATTTTACCTCATGGAAAACTCATTGAAAAACTCGTTTTAATTTTTCTTATTTTTTTTCTAAAAATATTTTTAGAAAAGTTTATCAAAACATATTCTCCTTTGAGTATCTATAAATTTAACAATCTTCCTGTTCTTACTTTAGAAAAAAGTCTAAGGATTAATTAATACAAGAGCCTCATCATCCAAAATTGAACCATATACATTGTTGAACTGCAAATCCAAACTTAAAACAAAAAATAAAAACATAGTTAGCCCAATCACAAGCATTTCTCGATTGAAAACCTTGATATTAATAACCGGATAGCTGTTAAGCAAAACTGAAATTTTGGATAAAACAGTATTGAGTTTTTGTGTCGCTAAGAAAACAATGGAAGCCATCCCCAAAAGCATGGAAAAGCAACAACGCTATGGTGATATTCCCTTCTATGGACACAGCTCCATCTTGTTCACGCACACTGAAAATAAAATTCCAAAACAATAAAATCTCAGACAGAATAAAAGGAATGAACAATAAAATCTCAGACTTTCATGTTGCGGGATAAGAGTGGAATCTCAGGTTCCTGGCTTTCACTTGGATACTCTTCCGTTTGAGCAGATTTATGAGCATACAAGGAAAACATACAAATATCACATGAAACAACCAGATACAATTAAAGTAACTCAGCAGTAAGCAGCTTTGATCCAAGCATTTAAATTGATTTTATCCAATATTATATTAGGAGTACAAACCAACTTGTTCAAGCTTTTCCCCAAAAGGCCAATCCACTTTAGGCATGCATCCCATGATCACAATGAAGAAAGAGTCAGAGATATTTTCACATTATTTAAAAATTATACAGATAAACTTCCCAGGAAATCTATGGCAAGTAACGTGTAAATTTCTCTTAAATTTCAATTTTCCCAATGAGTTGTAACAGATTCACATATTGGTTGGAAAATCTATTTACTTGGTTGGAAGTCCAGCAAAACATGATTCAATTATGAGGAAAATGGTCATGGAAAATCAAGCTTCAATGGTTAATTTCTAGCAAAATGACACCAAAATATGCTTCCATCAGCAGTAAAGAGGGATGTGACTCCATTTGGGTAACCAGACTGATGGACAGAAAATAGGTTTCATAGTTGACACTACGTTTTATTCTCTTCACTACAGACTTTTAATCGGTGCTCTGCCCATAAAACGACTACTCTAACTCAGCTATTTTTATCCATTTACATTTCTGAGTCAACGATTTCATCCGCATCGACAATATTTCTGTCATGCCACAAAATATAACCAAAAGGTCCAGCTCACAACTCATATGCCGATTAATTTTTGCTCACAACTTGAATTGTGTAGAAACATTTTGGAATTTAAAGAATTCACGTTAAACCAGAGCAGAGCTGAGTATATAAAGTGTGAGTTTTCGCTAGTAAGAAATGATGATCAAGACCCGTGCATCTACTTGGTCAAGAGGTACCCAAAAAAGATGCTTTTAGATATTTGGGATCAATTTTGCAAAAAGGTGGAAAGATTGATAAGAATGTAAAGCATAGAATCAGAGCAGGGTGGATGAACTGACGGAGTGCATCAGGATTTTTATGTGACCGCAAAATTTCCCTTAATTTAAAAGGAAAATTCTATAGAACAGTTGTAAGACCTACAATGTTATATGGAACTGAATGTTAGCCAGCACATATACAACATGAGCTTAAAATAGGGGTAGTAGAAATGAAGATGTTAAGGTGAATGTGTAGTTATAAAAAAATGGATAAGATAAAAAATGAAGATATTCGACGGAAGGTAGCAGTAGTATTGATGAGTGAAAAGATGAGAAAGCATAGATTGAGGTGATTTGGGCACGTAATGAGACGACCCCTGGATGCTTTATAAAAACAAGAGTTTGTTACCAAGAGCTCGACACATAGAAAGGTAGAGGTAGATCGAAACTTACCTTGGGAAAGGTAATTAAATAAGACTTAATGGAGTAAGATATAGATTGGCAGAAGGTGTGTCTTAGAACGGAATGGAGAAAAGCTATAAGCTTGGTGGAGGGTTAGACCCGTTATTATCTCTATGTTCCTGACGATCCCTTTTTAGTTATTTTCTTCTTCATTTTTCCCCTCCTTCTTTCATCCTTCTTTTCTTTATCTTATTTTCTTTTTTTCTGTTTTTTTTTTCTTTTCAACTTCCTCGTATCTATCATTGGGTTCATCTACTACCGACCCCAATAAACTTGGGTTAAAGGTGTTGGTGATGTTTATGTTTAACATAATTTATTGTATCCATTCCCTATTGTGTCACTAAGCAACACATAAAGATAGCAATCCATTTTCTCTAATGTTCAGATTGGAAAAACCATTATTGAAGGAAAAGGCAAAAGTATCATTCCTTTCACATTGTATTTTCTAGTCTCAAACTTTTTTTATGTTCACTAAAGTGGAAGTTAGCAACTTTCCAAATTACCAATGTTTTCAATCCCGGACAATGACACATAGCAGCCAACCCCTAAAACGCTATAGTGGGATGACTGCTATTCTGAAACTTTTATACAGCTTATATAAAATATACTGTATACATATATATTCTCAAAAATGATATAAATTACTCAAAAGCTATGACATTTAAGAGGGTGCAGATCTTGTTGGGAGCTGAAGACATGTAGGCAGCAGGACTCGTCGCTGGAGAGAGAAGAAATTTAGATACGGGACTTGAGAGAAAAATCCCTAAAACATTCGCAGAAAAAGCCCTAGGGGTTTTTTCCCCTAAAAGAGACACAGGCGGCAGCAGGTCTTGGCCCCCTTTTGCAGTGCCCCCCCCACCAACAAAAAAAAAGAAGAAAGAATCCCAAAAATACCCTCCAGAGAAACCTAAGGTCTAAGGAGGGATTTTCGGGAATCTCAGTGGCGCAGTGCTATGCTGCCATGATCAACACTATATCCAATGGGAAAGTTGCTGTAACATTAAAGTGGCTATGCTGCCATGATCAACACTATCGCATGTTGTTTAAAAGCCAGCAACTTACTAGTATTTGACAGAGTAATGATGCTATTCCCACAACACTTCCCCATGACAGTTATTCACAGCTTATTTTTCTGTGTCTCTCTCCATCACATCACCCATCTTAACCCACACTTCTTTTTTATATCCTCCTTGTTGTAAAAGATGTTAGATATTTGTGGGAATAGAATGATTCTTTGACAAATAGTAGGTTTTACATTAAGAAGCAGAATGATCATCTAGCCGCCATATTTTTCCACTGTAGATGACCATAAGTGCTAAGCTCCTATAGTGTAAGCTGAGCTGGTAATGGTATGACACAATGCATTCAATTTCTAAAATGAAAATTGCACGCGTGTTTCATGTGCAATACCATACAGTCAACAGTTAAAATTCAATCACGATTTACATGTATTACAACTAATAAGTTATCCAACAACTCTCTGATCGGCAAGAATTTCGAAATTGATATTACCAGTTCTTTATTAAATTAAAAAGGCTTACTGATGAGAACTTACAGTTACACTAAACAGATAGGTAGCACATGTTGAAAATCAGATCGATCTTGAAAGACAAATATTCAGTGTCAAGTATAAAATAATTAAATAAAAGTTCACTGTAAAAGTAGTCAAATTCTTTCATATCTAGTTGCTTGAATAGTCAAATGTGGCTACAAATTCCTAGCTGGTGGCTCACATATACCTAGTAGGTGCATTGAGAGATTATCAAAGATCCCCTAAAATGTTTTTTTTTTTTCTTTTTCAAATTTCATTCTAATGCAGATAAGAGAAAATTCCTAAATTATAGATCACATCCGCACCACAGTTACTATAGCAAAACACATATATCATGGGAGTTGGGATATTAAACTCAAAGTAAACAAGAACATCACGAGAAACTCTACCAAATTTCAGGAAAATCAGGGCAAAGGCAGTTCATCGTCATCATTATCCAAAATGTCAACTTGTAACGGTCCCTTAATACTGCCACTGTTATCACCGAGAAGCTCCCGGGCTGCTTTCTGAAGAAACTCCTTGGCAGCCGCTTGAACAGATGGTTTTTCAGAAGATTGATACTTCCTCTTTTGACCTGCTTGACCCGGATGATTTGTTTTTGGTCTCCCCCCTCTACTAATGTTCCTCATATTCTCCCTTTGCTCTGCACAGAATAAACCACTTCTCTTTATATACACAAGATCAAATTGGAAGAGACACAATAGATGACCCTTGAAAGAAATAAAATAAGGACAAACCTAAGATACAATTCCTTGGGTACTTTTAGTGTTATTTTCTAATCAGAATTGGAATTTCACATCGTTAACCTATACCGATCTTTAACGTAAACCTTTATTATGCAAATTACCAAGGTGAAACTCTAATTCTAATTGGAGAACAACATCAAAAACACCAAAAGAACCGCACCCAAGTTTTGTTCATAAAATAATTCACCACTCACCTGGAGTTAGATCAGGCAGAGAGTGTTCTATGAAGCGTGTAGCCGCCTGATAATTCAAGGTAGTAGAAGGTCGCAATGGAGCTTCACAAACAAAACGAAAAAACACTTCAATGCAGATAATTCAAACTTGAACACACATTTCCTAATACCCATCATGTTCAATTTTTAACAAGAGCATTCAACAAATGTAATCCCTTCATCCCTAATTATAAGACACTTTCAACTAATTCACGTCATTTTAAAAAAGTAATTAATTTAGTTAATCATATTAAATCTGTCAATTATTTGTACAAACCAATAGGGAAATCCCAATTCATTGGGCATTTCAATACAATCAAATAGAAAGCGCCAAGGGCTTACCATTTTCTTATATCTCAATCCACTTAATTGTTTCTCAATAATGTTTGCAGAGAGAATAATTTTGTAAGGGTATGTACAGGAAAAAAATAACACATCTAGAAATTAGAAATTAGAAAAGGGTCTATAAAAAAGAACAAACAAATTTATGAAAAACATCTTATAATCAGTATAAAAAGACATAACACATTTTGAGAAAAGAAGGAAGCATGTACCTTTACTCAAATCAAGCAAACGTTCCAGTTTGTCCTCGTACAAGCTTACCCTATCCTGGGAACACGAAAATCAAACACTTTTAGAGATTATTAAGGTTAGAAAAGTAGAATTATCAGAAACTCACAAGCTCTGATTTGATGGGATGATCATCTGGGTGGACCCCAGTACACCTTAGGTTCACTGAAGAGAAGGAAAGAACAAAAGGGTAAGTAAGGTGAAACTCAAACTCGAAATTAAAACACTCATTATAAAAACAGATGCGTTTTTGAGATTACATGCAAGAAGGGTAGAGGTGATTTTGGCGAGGATGAAGAGGGAATGAGCCCGTTGAAGAGGGGGCATTTGGGAGAGGGATTGAGGGTCGGAGAGAGACAGAAATTCGTTGAAGTGCGTTCGGAGTTGTTGAAGGTTGGAGAGAGTGGTGTTGACTGAATCCATAACAGGTTCGGGAACTGCACCGCTCTCACTTCCTTTCACCATTTTCAAATTCAGAGGTTGGAGCAGAGAAAAAGGGATACCACAGCCACACAATTACAAAAGAGTAGAAGAATACAGAGACTGGTTCGGTTCACCCAGCAGCCACTCCTTAGTTCGTCTTTTAACCTCAAACCGCGAAATTAATACTATAATCTTAAAAAAAATGAAAATGTTATTATGATAACAATATAATAAGGTTTAAAATCTAAAATAATAACAGTAAAAGAAAAATCTAAAATAATACTAAAAATAAGCATTGCAAAAAAAAAGACAAAATATGAAATTGTTATTATAATATAAAATAATTTTATAAAATTAAAAAATTTAATTATATAATTATTCCTTAATTATATTTTAAAGTTGAATTTAGTTTCTTAATTATTTAAAATGAAACATATATACTCTATTTGTCACATCTAATAATCTATAAAAATTGATATTCTTTTGTATTGATTATGTAGAATTTTTGTATTTTTTAAATTGATTATTTAGAAATTAATGTAAAAGGATGTGTTCAAAACTTTTGTTAAAACGAGTTTTTTATGTCCATTGTCAAGAAATCGATTTAAAAAGTTGGAAGTTGAAAAGTGAAATTAAATTTTAAAATATGTTTAAGAGACGAATTATATAATTAAAAACAAAAAATAAGATATATATTTATCTCCAAGTCTAGATAAAAAATTGAACCAACCAAGAGATTCAAGAATTTTGGTCAGGATAAAATATTATAACATGATATTCTAAAAATTAGGATAATCTTATATCTTATTAGCTCACCAGGTAAGATAAATATCGTATCTTACTCTATCATACCGCCAAACAGGACCTTAATTAGTAACTACTAGGATTTTAGTTTGCCACACCAAAACGGCAAAACCCTGTTCGTTTCACTCTGTTGCCGCCCTCTTTTGGTTTTAGTCTTCTGCGTTTGGTTTGGCGTCTTGCAGGAGTTGACGCACGTCAAAGTGGAAGCAACACATTGTTTGCCCTTCTGCCTTAATTTGGATTTTGACGTGAAAATATTGAAGAACGCACGTATTCAACGCAATAATTGATTGTGCGTAGTGCCCCTTCTCAAAGTTTTTTTTACTTGTTTCTCACCATACCCATTTCTGATTGTGCATAGTGATCCCTTCTCTAAGTTTTTATTGTTTTTATTTTTTATTTTTATTTTAGAGCTTTCCAACGCTTGATCGAGGACATGACGGGCGTCACGGAATTTCGGGTTTCGCAATTCTTGCAGGTTTGTTTTGGTCTTCTGTTTGTCATTGACCAATTGGTGCAATGTGTTTATTTTGTATCTTTGTTTATGGGTTCTTTGATTTTGGTTTCTGGATACCTCGAGGCAAAGTTTGTTTTTGAAGAAGAAGCCTCAGAGACAGAAAAATCAGATGCTTTGGGGCACTCTGTGGAATAGGAATTGGGCTCTAGCTTCAACTCAAAGAGGTTTGCCTTTAAGGTGGCAGGTTCCCAGAGCTGTGGTTTCTGGTGGTGCATGCAGTTCAGTAGAAGAGCAACCTTGCTTGGTTCAGAAGCCTGCCTAGGAAGTTGTTCATTTATACCGCGTCCCGTTTATGCAAGAAAGTGCGGCTGCAGAGCTTCTAAAGGAAGCTCAAGTGAAAATCTCTAGTCAGATCACAAACGGAGCCATGTTATTAGTTCACGACTTTCCGGTAGAAAATTTTCAGTTCTTATATTGCTTCTTCAAGAAACATTCGAGCCCGAGTATCTGGAAAACGAGAGCTTTCTTGAGAAGAAGAGGAAGGAGGGTTTGAGTGCAGTTATAGTTGAGGTTGGGCACCGGTTGTCATTTACCACAGCATGGTCTACTAATGCTGTGGCAATTTGCCAAGCCTGTGGTTTGACGGAAGTGAACCGTTTGGAACAGTCAAGGAGGTACTTGCTGTTCTCCACCAGTGAAAGAAGTGAACCTATGGTTCATATACTCCAAAATGGTGGACTGTTAGTTTGTGCCTTGTAGATGGCATTTGATGGTAATTGCAGACTTAGTTTGGACTTGTCATCGCAAGGTAACAGCATTTTCCAAGCACTGTATGCTGAAGAGCTTGGGTTAGTTCTTCAGTTAAGCAAGAAAAATCTGACTTTGGTAATGGATAAATTGAGGAGTGTGGGAGTTTCAGCTAAAATCATAGGACAAGTAACAGCCAATCCATCAATAGAAGTTAAGATTGACTGTGAGACTTGTTTAACTGAAAAAACTAATATCCTTAGGGACATGTGGGAAGAGACCAGTTTTCAGTTGAAAAAGTTCCAATGATTAGAGAAGGGACCAACAGAGACAGAGAAATAGCTGCAGCATTTTATGCCGCTGGTTTTGAGACATGGGATATTACTATGTCAGACCTTCTTAAAGGAAAGATCTCTTTGCAAGAGTTCTGTGGGATTGCGTTTGTTGGTGGATTTAGCTGTGCTGATTGCTTGATTATGCAAAATGTTAGTCCGCTTGCATAAGATTCAATGAGCCTGTTTTACAACAATTGCTGTGTATGCAATGGATGTCTTGGTGCTGGCTGTGATCTATCACAACCAAGGTTCATTCATAATGAGTCAGGGTGGTTTTTGAATGTTGCTTTACAAGCGTGACCATAAAGGACTCACCAGCTATAATGTTCAAAGACATGGCGGGTAGTAAGTTGGGTATATGGGCTGCTCATGGTGAGAGAAGAGCTTATTTCCCATAGGCATGTTGGACTATATAGTTCATTCTGAGTTAACTCCTATAAGATATTGCGATGATACTGGGAATCCAACAGAGGCCTACCCTTTCAATGTGAATGGCTCTCCTTTAGGAGTAGCCGCTATTTGTTCCTCATCCAGAGCGTTGCTTCTTAATGTGGCAGTTCCCATGGTATCCAAAGCAGTGGGATGTGGACAAGAAGGGGCCTAGTCCTTGGCTGCGCATATTCTAGAATGCAAGAGAGTGGTGTTTCTGATATGATCAAAGGTTTTGTCCTTTCTTTTTTCTTTTTTTTTCCCCATTAAGTGTTAGTGCAATGTGTAGTAACCTTTCCAAATGGAGACACAATTTGCTGAAGGTCTGTGATTTTGTTACCTAAACATTTGTGCCTGGCTGCCAGCACCTTTTGAACATTGAATAGAAGTTTCTTAACAGTGCAGTTAAGGAGGTTATAGACCCTTTATATTTTGTGAATTTCTGTGACTTATAGTTAGACTGTTAAGAGTTATAGACCCTTTATCGTCAGAGACCCTCAGCTTGTAGTATTGAAATCTATTGTCATTGATTTCCCCTGTTCCATGTTTCTATTTCTTCAATGATTCCTAAATGCCCACTTCTAAAGGCTTTCCTTTCATTCTCAAGCTTCTTTTCTTTTCTTCTTCCGCTTTGCTTTGGTTGTATCATATTTTGCGGCTTGAAACAAAGAGTAACCTGAGATATCCGAGGCTTCTTCCATCTCTGTTGTCCCTTTCTTTGTCTTCTGCAAGGTATCGTTACTTTGGCTGCTTTCACACTGGAAATTATATTCATTATGTACTACTATTGGTTTATGGCTTTGTTCTAGTTGCTGTGTATGTTAGTATTGTTATAGTATCTAGAGTCTGCTGTCCCAGTAATTTTTTAGTGTTTAGTTAGTGTTAATTCCTAATTAAATGGCAAGGCGGCTTAATGAAAATTAAGTCTCTTTGATATCTTATGACGCTGTAAGTTTTGATGTGTTAATTCTGTTTCGGCATTTTAATTGAATAAAAGTGGAGACAAATTGGAACTCAGTCCGGGAATAAAATTCCATACCATTATTACTTTTGCCATCTCCCTACAATTTTTTTCTGGTTCTAGAGTAACATCAACAGCTATCATTAGTGCTATATCAAATAAATAGCATATACTAATTTTTGTAAGTAATGTCCACATCTTTTCTTTTTTTTGCATTCTGAAAATGAGACAGTGCTACCTTGTATGCATACTGTAAAATGGCATTGGAACCGAGTTTTTTTTATGTACACTGTATTTTGAAGAACTTAAACTTCATCAATTTCATGTTTTTAATACAAATAACAAAACAGTGTTACCTTTTTCTTCTTTTTTCCTATCCTAACGCTAGTTATTGCTTTGCTCATTTTCAAGACTTTGTTTCATGCCATTAATTATAAGTTTCATACTCATTTTAAACACATCTGCTTCATTCTTTTTTGAATTGTTGTAATTTGTCAATTGGAGCACAAAGGTTGTTTTCTGTATGAATCTGACAAGGCTTTTTTAATTAGGTGCACAAAACATCAATTTATTTGTTTGCATTGCAACCAAAAAATAGCAGCAACTCGTAATTGTTTTGGCTTTCTTTTTTACAGGTTATAGCTCTGAATGGTTCCCAAATAGTTGAGGCTTGAGGATGAACTCTACATTGATGATGGCATCAACTTTAATTTAGCTTTCAAACTTATATAATTTCTACTTGTCATTCTTAGGACTAGGCAGGATTATTTACGAGCAAAAGAAAGAGAAACTGTTTTATTAGCTTTCAAACTGAATAGTTCTTATTTTTGTGGCTTTAACTAAACTGCTCTAGATTTATATTTTTAAAATATAATTGGAGAAGAATATATATATATATATATATATATATATATAGATATATATATATATAGATATATATATATATTCAAAATAAAAAATTATGAAAAAAATTATCTCATTCCGAATAACATTTTATAAATGAAAGAGACTTAATTGTTTTATTCAAATATAAAATTTTAAAAATGAAGAAATTTGGTTATTTAATCAAAATAAGAAATTTTAGAAATAAAAAATAATAATTTCCTTATTCAAACAAGAAATTAAAAAATGAAAGAATTTCAATTGAAATTCTTAAAGTTTAACTTTTTTTTATAATTCTAAAATTTTTCATCCGAACAACACGTAAAAGGAAAATTCGGTTCAATAAAAAAAAATTCCTAAGCGTAGCTGACACTTATTACCCAATCATCATTATCATTTGTTGTGCAAACAGTAGAGAACAATCATTTCTAAAAAATAAAATAAAAAAGTAGAAAACAATCAAAATCAAATTTAATCAATATTCATAAGGTTTTGTGAGCCAAATACTAATGTGGCTCAAGGACCAAAATTGTACAATTAAAATACTACTTTAGAGACGAAAGGTAGAACTAGTATTCAAACAGGCAACTTGATTAATATCATTTCATTAGCAAAGTTTACTAAAAAAAAATAGCAAAGTTAATCAACTAAATTATTGAGATTCAGAGTTTGCCTTTTAAAAAACCATTAATAAGTATATTTTAATAAAAAATCACTTTTAAATATTATTTTAGAGGAACAATAAAGTTGGAATTTATAACTTTGTAGATACTAACACAACCTCATTGCTTAAAAAAAAAAAAGAAAAACACACAACCTCATCATCGCTGGGGCGAAATCAGTGTTCACTCACTTTGGATACATTTTAATGTGCTGATTAGCATTTATCTAATAAAGATATAGACATTTTATCCGATATATAAAATTTCACTGATAATTCTATCCTCACCTGTCACCTTCACAATCACAAGGGTAAACCTTACCCGGAACATGCTGATATTTTGGTGGCAAAAATATCCAAAACTGAAATTTGATGGAATACTTACGAACAGCAAAGCTAATTATGCGCTTTGGCTGTGTCTCTGATTAACGTTTGCTATCTGCTATGCTCTGCTCACTTTGCATACCCAATTCCGGTGACAGGTTCATACACTTTTTATTAGCTATCATCTAATCTTCAATGTGCTTGTTCTGAATTTCAGTCTCTCCTTTCGTTGATTATTATTAGATTTTTGCGTTTCCATGGCTGTCTTAGTGCTCTGTTCTTCAACCATGTGTAGTAGCAGTTTGTCCTCTTGTGCTTTTAGTGACACCAATGTTTATCTTATGAGCAATAATGGGTTCTTTGGAGAGACCCCATTTGTCAAAATGAAATCTTTTCCAAATGGGTCTTCGGTAAATTGGAAGAAACATGGAAAGAGACAATTGGGTCTTCGTGTGTTTGAGACAAGATGTGCCCATGAGGTAGTTGTGGTGAATGGTAAGAGCAAAAGTAGTGTGTCTTCTGAAGAAGTTATTGGCGTTCTCAAGTCTATTTCGGATCCAAATTCTGCTCTTTCGTACTTTAAGATGGTTTCCCAGTTGCCCAAAATTGTGCATACCCATGAAACATGCAATTACATGCTTGAGTTCTTGAGGGTTCATGGGAGGGTTGAGGATATGGCTTTTGTCTTTGATTTGATGCAAAAGCAAGTAATTAACCGGAATCCAAATACATACCTGACTATTTTTAAGGCTCTTTCGATTAAAGGTGGGATTCGACAAGCACCATTTGCACTTGGAAAGATGAGACAAGCTGGGTTTGTCTTGAATGCATATTCATATAATGGATTGATTTATTTCCTGCTCCAACCTGGCTTCTGTAAAGAGGCTTTGAAGGTTTACAAAAGAATGATCTCGGAAGGGTTGAAGCCTAGCATGAAGACCTACTCAGCATTGATGGTAGCATTGGGGAGGAGAAGGGACACCGGAACCATTATGGATTTATTGGAAGAGATGGAAACTTTGGGCTTGAGGCCTAATATCTACACATATACCATATGCATTAGAGTGCTTGGGAGGGCGGGGAGAATTGATGATGCATATGGGATTTTAAAGAGAATGGAGGATGAAGGATGTGGGCCTGATGTTGTCACTTATACAGTTCTAATTGATGCGCTTTGTGCTGCAGGGAAACTAGATAAGGTCAAGGAATTATATACAAAGATGAGAGCTAGCAGTCACAAACCAGATCTGGTAACTTACATTACTTTAATGAGCAAGTTTGGTAACTATGGTGACTTGGAAACAGTGAAAAGGTTCTGGAGTGAGATGGAGGCTGATGGTTATGCTCCTGACGTGGTTACCTACACTATACTTGTTGAGGCTTTATGCAAGTCTGGGAAAGTTGATCAGGCATTTGATATGTTAGATGTGATGAGAGTGAAAGGAATTTTTCCAAATCTCCATACTTACAACACGTTGATCTCTGGACTTTTGAACCTGAGAAGATTAGATGAGGCATTAGAGCTCTTCAACAATATGGAATCTTTGGGTGTTGCACCTACTGCTTATTCATACGTTCTTTTCATTGACTATTATGGAAAGTTGGGGGATCCTGAAAAAGCTCTTGACGCCTTTGAAAAGATGAAAAAGAGAGGCATTATGCCAAGTATAGCAGCATGTAATGCATCTTTATATAGTCTTGCTGAAATAGGTAGGATCAGAGAAGCAAAAGATATATTCAATGATATTCACAATTGTGGGCTTTCACCAGACTCAGTAACCTATAACATGATGATGAAGTGCTACAGCAAAGCAGGGCAAATAGACAAAGCCACAAAACTTTTGACTGAGATGTTAAGCGAAGGGTGTGAACCAGATATAATTGTAGTTAATTCTTTAATTGACACACTTTACAAGGCTGGCCGAGTTGATGAGGCATGGCAAATGTTTGGGAGACTGAAGGATTTGAAGCTAGCTCCTACAGTTGTGACATACAACATTTTAATTACTGGTTTAGGGAAAGAGGGAAAACTCTTAAAGGCCCTTGATTTGTTTGGGAGTATGAAAGAGTCTGGATGCCCTCCAAACACGGTGACTTTTAACGCACTCCTCGATTGTCTTTGCAAGAATGATGCAGTTGATTTGGCCTTGAAAATGTTCTGTAGAATGACAATTATGAACTGTAGTCCTGATATTCTGACGTATAACACTATCATCTATGGCTTGCTTAAAGAAGGTAGAGCTGGTTATGCATTCTGGTTTTACCATCAAATGAAGAAATTTCTATCCCCTGATCATGTAACTTTGTACACCCTCCTTCCTGGTGTTGTAAAGGATGGAAGGGTTGAGGATGCGATCAAGATTGTCATGGAATTTGTACATCAGTCAGGATTACAGACAAGCAATCAAGTCTGGGGAGAATTAATGGAATGTATTTTGATTGAAGCAGAAATACAAGAGGCCATTTCATTTGCTGAAGGATTGGTATGCAATTCTATTTGCCAGGATGATAATTTGATATTACCTCTTATTAGAGTCCTGTGTAAGCAGAAGAAGGCTCTAGATGCTAAAAAATTGTTTGATAAATTCACCAAAACTTTGGGAATTCACCCAACTCCAGAATCTTATAACTGCTTGATGGATGGGCTTCTTGGATGTAATATCACTGAAGCAGCTTTGAAACTTTTTGTTGAGATGAAGAATGCAGGTTGTTGTCCAAATATTTTCACCTACAACTTGTTGCTTGATGCTCATGGCAAATCTAAGAGGATTGATGAACTTTTTGAACTGTACAATGAGATGCTTTGTAGGGGATGCAAGCCCAATATTATAACCCATAATATTATCATCTCGGCCCTTGTGAAATCTAATAGCATAAACAAGGCATTAGATTTATTTTATGAAATCATAAGTGGTGATTTCTCTCCCACTCCTTGTACATACGGCCCTCTTATAGGCGGCCTTTTAAAGGCTGGAAGATCAGAGGAAGCAATGAAGATTTTTGAGGAGATGCCAGACTATCAATGCAAGCCCAATTGTGCTATTTATAACATTCTCATCAATGGATTTGGGAAAGCAGGCAACGTCAATATTGCTTGTGATTTGTTCAAAAGGATGATTAAAGAAGGGATAAGGCCAGACTTGAAGTCTTATACCATTCTTGTAGAATGTCTGTTCATGACTGGTAGAGTTGATGATGCTATGCACTACTTTGAGGAACTAAAGTTAACTGGCCTTGATCCCGATACTGTTTCTTACAATCTTATGATCAATGGCCTCGGAAAATCACGTAGGTTGGAGGAAGCTCTTTCTCTTTTAAGTGAAATGAAGAATAGGGGAATTTCTCCCGAACTTTATACTTACAATGCATTGATTCTCCATTTTGGAAATGCTGGAATGGTGGACCAAGCCGGAAAGATGTTCGAGGAACTGCAATTTATGGGTCTTGAACCAAATGTCTTCACTTATAATGCTCTCATCCGTGGGCATAGTAAGTCAGGAAACAAAGATCGAGCCTTTTCTGTCTTCAAGAAGATGATGATTGTGGGGTGTAGCCCCAATGCAGGAACATTTGCTCAATTGCCTAATAAATGTTGATTTTATTGAGTTATCTCACGGGGACTTTTTCTTATGTTCCTGATCTCAAAGGGGAGGCATGAAGGTAACTGTTGATGTTTTACTAAGAATGAGTTTATGTAAACATAATTTGATTTTACATGATATTTTATTTGGAGCTTAATAGGTATGTAATATAAGTGTAAAAAAATTTACACCGTCACTGATAAGAAATCATTATTAGTATGAATTTAAGATAATTATTATAAAAGTACATATCATGTATAGCGGTTTGTGATTAGATAACAACATTGTTAGTGCATATATGATTTATTTTTTTATTTGTGTTTAATAAGTATGCATTGTTAGTATAAAAGTTTTTACAAGGTCAAATAATTAAAAATCATCTTAGATATGACTTTTTAAGTCAGTTACAGTGTGAAAGACTTTCACATTATCAGTATATGTATTATTTATTCATTTTATTTTATTAACCCCTTTTTTTATCATTGTTGTTTCTCTAGGGTCACTTTGTCTTGGAAATGGTCTTGGAGATTGGAATTGCATACCAATCTTTCAGTTAATGATTGATTGGTATGCAAATTATTTGTATCATTCTGGAAATTCCCGCTGATTAATGCTGACAATTATTTGTGTAACAAAAAGTCTCCTTTACTTGCAATAACTTTTGAGGACCAATTTTGTATATTAGACTGTGAGTATTTCGGCCTATAAATATATTCCATGTTTCCTATACTAAATTATATGCTTCGGATTACTTAAGCTCATACAATTTTTCTTTTTTCTGGATTGCAGGCATATATAGTTGAGGCTTTCGGGGCTGATGATAGAGAGTTGCAAGTGTATGTTGCTGGGAATAGAGGGAAATAAGGCAATTGAGATTTGTTCACATCACATCAATATGTAAACCAATGATGAAATGTATAAATACATAACGCTACCTTACAATTTGTATAAAAACCTTTCGATTTTTAGAGCCCGTTGGTGCCAAATCGAAGATCTTTAAACTGTCAAACTGTTTCAAATCGTCAAAGTAATTCAACAAATCGAATACTGAATAAACTGAACAAAAAAGTTGTCCTTTTATTCAGTTTGGATTCATTTTCAGATCTTAGTTTAACATTGAATTGATTCAACCGAATTGTTAGCATATTAAGTTTATATTACTTTTTTGTATTTTTTAAAATAAACTTTAGATTATGTTGACTTACGATGAAATTTAATACTTTGAACAATATTTTTTTTTTGTATTTAACTTTTGATTTATTAAGTGTTGTTTCAAAATTGAAAAAATAAGTCACTTGAAGAATGTGTTTGGGGCTAATATCACTCTAGTTAATGGCATTTCATTTGTTTGTTGATCAACAAATAAAAGTTGGTCCTTAAAAATAAACTAAATAAAAATCGAAATAACTAATAATCCAAATAACATAAAGATGTTTAAATAAGAATTTTTTTTCCTCTGATAGGAAAGAAACCATGACCCAATAAGACATTAAGGCATGAATGGAAGACTCAAAAGAAAGATCACTCCACCAAAAAATCTAGAAGATTATTTCTGAAGAGGCTGAACCAGTTCTATTAGGGGGAGTGTTTGTGCTATAGTAATATTTGTGTCTGTCATTTACATTATGTTATTTCCATTCCCTGTATTCGGTTGTTGCAGCATCCGTGTATGCTATATATGTATTTCATATGTACTGAGTATAGGCAGCAAGAAATAATATCTCTTTTTCTCACCTTTGTTCTTGGGAGGTCCCTAGGAAGCTAATCACTTAGAACCTAACATTCTCCCTCTTAATATTGATTATATCATTGAAGTTCAGTAAGCATTTAGCTTCTCTTTCACTTAAGAGATAAACCATAAATGATTTATTGTATAACCGAAATCTGCACAGATTTACCAAGAAAACAATGTATAAAACTCTAGCCCGTAAAAACCGAGAGTAACTACCCTCATTTTCCTTCAATTAAGATCTCATTTATTTCACAGATCGATTGGAAGCGTGTCCATTGTATGCCAGAGATCACAAGTACTCAATGGATAACTCATGTGGACCCAATCCTCGTTAGCTGGACACTAGAAGAGCAGAAGTTTGTCTCATCATAGACACGTGTCATTGTGTAAACGAATGCCAATAATAGTCTCTTTTTAATATACTTGTCAATGATTGGTTTGCTTTTAGTAAAAATCAACACTCTTTTTAAGGCCATCAATTTCCTAGGCGTGTTGATGTTTTAAAAAATAAATTAATCGCAGAAAGTGTATTGAAAGCTGTGTATCAAAAGGAAATATTTGTCTATGTCAAGAAGACATCACTCATTTTAGATTATGTTTCTCTTTAGCATAAACACTATTTACTGAGCTAGTAGCATTCTTGCAGATTGTTGATTATAACAACAATTACTGATATTTGGAGCCGCATTGAATATGCAGAACAGACTTTTTAGAGTGAAAAGTAGACACGAGAGAGAAGAAACGGGAGAACAACTGGTACCATTCTTTACGGTAATTGGAATATCAGTTGTGTATAATGTGGGATGAAAGGAAGATGACCATGCGGACGCATTCTAATCACTGTTGCACACTACATATATATATATTGTATATATGATACAATATTTGAACTGTCACTGAGGAATAATGCTAACTCTCACTTCTCTCTAGTTTTGTTTCAGGTTCAGCTTGTCCGTTTGAAGAGGACTCTTCTGCTGGTACACTGGACTGAGCAGGTCTTTTGAACTGCACCACAATCATGGTCATGTTGTCACATCCTTCACCACCGGCAGTTGATGGTGCCAAACACCGATCAAGTACTCTTTCACACACTGCAGAAAGTTTCGTTTCCTGTCACAAGATAATATAATCACTTCATAGAAAATTCAGGCACAACACACATTTACTGATTTGATGAGAAATAGCACAGTGCTAGAGATGGAGTATAGTAAAAGACAATGGCTATTGTAGAGAAGTGCATGAAGAAAGAGCAACACAGTGTGACTCTCTCCACCATAAGAAACATGATATATTACTCAGTAGCATCCTTTATTAATGCTCTCAAACTACTACAAGCATAAATGGCACAGTTCTTATCCGTCAAAGTACTAAGTACTGCATTAAAAAATATCATCAATAACCATAATTTGGGATCACAAGTATGACAACTACTTCTTAATTGAGTTAAATACATTACCATCTCCTTACAAAAGGGTGACAACTAAGAACTCACCAAGTGCAATTGTTCATGAACAAAATCAACCAGTTGTTGACTTGACATGCAATCCCTGAAAATAATCAGAAACAAATTATTATTTTCAAAAGGGCCGTCTGAAGTGGAATATGCAAGCAAATTACAATTTTCAGAATCACACTCGGTGTCAACAATCTTTTGGTAGATGGCATTGGAATGCTAAGGCCTCAATTTACATCAATCTAAGAAAAGTAAATGAAGGCATTTGTTTGATGGAAACTGAAAATAGGGTAGCTCTGTAATTTCTGAAACTAGGTGTTTGCATTAGTGTGTAATTTTTAAAAGGAGATTGGTTTAATTTACTCCTTTATAGGCATAAAACATGAAACTTATCCCGCCCACAGAAGACTGGCATAAACATTATCTACCTAGTGTGCCTAGAATGAAAAGTCATTGGTGTTATTACATTTTAAATCTTTAATAATGTAAATTACATCCTCCAAATACATCATAACATTCAGAATCAAATGGAGACGGGGAAGCATAAGAAGAATACCATATGCCATCACAAGCTAACACCACAAATTCATCTTCATCACAAAGCTCAACCTATAAAAAAATATCAAATCAACAAATTTATCAGTTATAACAGCTGAATAGTTTAAAGTAGCTGTAAGCGCAACAGATGCATTTTATTATGGATCCTATCACTGAAGCAGCTAGCTGAATTGAATTACAGTAACCAACTTACAGTGTTTATGTCAGGATTGGCAGTTACAATTTGTTTTTCAGCAGAAAGAAACTTATTCTGCTTAAATTCCATGTCACCTGCAGTAAATTGAAACATATTAAAGAATTGAAACTTTATAATCCATTTCCGTTCCACCCCACCCCTTTAAATCCCAAAAGGAATCTGCCCCTTCACATAGAAATTAGCATAATGAACAGACAGATATACAAATTTGAAATCTTCAATAGTTCAATTATATGATCATACCAATTTCCTTCTCTTGTAAAGAACCAAAATGAAGCATACAAAATACAACAAGTAGAGAGCTGTTCATGTGTGATTTTATATTCATCAAGTACATAAATTCATGGATCTTCCTCAGCAAAAGATGCAGGAGCCCAGCCCAGGCTGTTCACTCGCGTTATAAATGAAAAAAAGAGGAGGAAATAAAGAAGTTTAAATATTCGTTTAAAAACGTTACCAATAGCTCTTGCAAGATTTAAACTTCCATTAACTCGTCCTGCGTGAATAAAACCACCAGCTTTTAAGATTCTTTCCTTCTCAATCTCAAGATCAGGTTTGTGGTCCCTAGACAAATTGTATGCCTGTAGAAAACAGACATAGTAAAACAATGTAAGTTATCTACAAGATTTGTAACTAATAGAGACTGAAAATATTTAGTCTACAAAAAAGAGACAATCCATACTCTATGCCTTCAAAAGTCCCCCAGTTATCTACAAGATTTGTAACTAATAGAGACTGAAAATATTTAGTCTACAAAAAAGAGACAATCCATACTCTATGCCTTCAAAAGTCCCCCCCCGCCCCCCCCTCCCCCCCCCAACAACACCTTTGACAGCCAAATTAAGAGGCAGACATTTCCCAATGTACAGTGTTTAGACATATGAAGCAGCATTTTATGTTCATTTGTACTCAAGTATATATTTGTGGACAATAGGCATACTTAATGTTCCAAGAATTTCCATTCTATAAGTTTACCTGGCCCTTCCGGGATATCACACAACGCGAATCACCAGCATTTGCAACAACAAGTTGGTTGTTTCTAATAACTGCAACACAGGCAGTGCTTCCTGAAGTTGGTCCAGCAAAATCAGAATGAGGCCCCTGATTGCAATAAGTAAATTCAAATTAGGGAGATACAGAAGAAAGCTTATTTCTACTTAAAGCAA